>JADBJO010002016.1:210000-217500 GCA_016801955.1 Conus betulinus | reverse complement strand
TGTCAGTCTGTCTCTGTCTTTATTTCTGTCTGTCTGTCTGTCTCTTTGTCTGTTTGTCTATCTATCTGTTTCTTTTTTTCTGTCTCTATATCTCTCTGTCTCTCGTTGTCACGCTGTCTCTGCCCGTCTGTCTGTCTGTCTGTCTCCGTGTGTGTGTACGTGAGTGTGTGTGTGTGTGTGTGTGTGTGTGTGTGTGTGTGTGTGTGTGTGTGTGTGTGTGTGTGTGTGTGTGTGTGTGTGTGTGTGTGCGTGTGTGTGTGTGTGTGCGTGTGTGTGTGTGCGTGTGTGCACGTGCGTGCTCGCGCGCGCGCCTCTGTGTGTGTGTGTGTGTGTGTGTGTGTGTGTGTGTGTGTGTGTGTGTGTGTGTGTGTGTGTGTGTGTGTGTGTGTGTGCGTGCGTGCGCGCAAGCGCGAGTGTGTTCGTGCGTGTGTGTGTGTGTGTATAAGGAGAGAGAGAGAGAGAGAGAGAGAGAGAGAGAGAGAGAGAGAGAGAGAGAGAGAGAGAGAGAGAGAGAAATCTTCTTTTTGGCAGTAGAGCTCAACACAGTTCCGAACAATAGCAGAATAATACACAAATGTATTCCATTTTCGTTGTTTATAGCCCAGCTGACCTCGAAAAGACCACATTCGGACTGTCATCTCGTCAACACAGCACAGCACAGCACAGCACAGCACAGCACAGCACAGCACAGCACAGCACAGCACACAAACCCAACCCACCCCCCCCCCAACGCAACGCAACGCAACGCAACGCAACGCAACACAACACAACACAACACAACACGACACGACAGCAACGTGCAACACACAACGACTACACTAGTACACAACAGCACAACACAAGACTGACAAACAGATGGTTGTTATTTCTTTCATGATCATAGCTACTACCACATTTATAATCGTTGTTGCTATCCTAACGAAGCTCACCCGTCCTTCTTCCCCATCCACGCACCCGTCCCCCACCTCTCGCCCCCTCACCCAACAATTTTCTTCGACCTCCCGCGAAGAGTTGGGTGACAAGACAGGTCACGAGTGAACCTTGTTTCCGGAAGGAGGGGGTAGGGTGAAGGTCAAGGGTGACAGTAATGACCTGTGGGCGTCATGTGGCTCCGGACACTGGACACTGATTGTCCCACGGCGGCATGAGCTATTGGACCAGTCTCCTGTGCTGCTGTTGTGCAGTAGTTGTATGTTGTGTTGTGAAGTGTCGTGTCTGCCGTGTCGTGTTGTGTTGTGTTGTGTTGACGAGATGACAGCCCTAATATGGCCCTCTCGTGATTAGCCGGGCTATAAACTACATGAATTGAATGGAATGGATTGGTACTAGGCTATGCTCTGTTGTGCTGTGCTGTGCTGCGTTTTGCTGCTGGAGAAAATGCATATCGTATTTTCAAACGCTCGAATTTGAGAAAAGCTATGGGCCTGGATGGTATTTGTGGAAGATTACTAAAGTCATGTGCTTCTCAATTCATTTTCGTCTGCAGCCATCTGTTTACAATCATGGTCTCTGAGAGAATGTGTTGCTCCAGCCCTATGCAAAATTACTATTGTCCAGCCTGTCCCTAAAAACGCAATCCTAACAGTCTCAATGATTTTCCTCCGATTGCTCTAACTCCTATCGCAAATGAAGTGTTCTGAAATGAGTGTTCTCCGCTCCGCTCCCTCTTAAGTCACACCAGGTCTTTTCTGGACCCATTCCAATGTGCATACAATCAGGACAGATCTGCAGGTGAGGCCATACTCACACTCTTCCATCAGGCTATTTACACCTAAAAACAAAAACAAACAAAAAATCCCCCCCCCCCTCCCACAGCGTCTTTTGTATGGATTCTTTTCACATTTTTTTTTCTTCAGCAGTTAATATTTTACAACCGCATTAAATGGCTGGAAAAAAAAACAACACACAAAATCTGAATGTAAATAACAGGCTCGGAATAGACTGTCGACTTTTCTAACTCAGCGTGTCCGACATCAAGCTGCTTTCTCATCTCACGCTACGCTTTCAACTGGCGCACCACAAGGTACCGTCCTGTCTCCTGTTTCATTTACCATGTACACACCAACGACTGTAAAGGAACCCAGTCAAATCTTTCAATCAAACGCTCTGATGACTCATCTGTGCAAGATCTTTCTAACTCTGACTCAAATCACGTTGATAAAGTCCTAAAAATTTGTTAATTCGCGTGATCCCAATTACCTTGGCTTGAATGTGGAAAAGACAGTATAGATACTGACTGATTTTAGGAAACATCCAAATGTTATCCCATCTTTTTCCATTAAAAAATGTTAAAGTAGAGCCTGTTGATGTTCATTGATATTAAGTTACAACTTAAGCAATAATTTAATTTTGAAGCCACACGGCGATTATTCAATAAGAATGATCAAAGTATTGTTTGCGGAAGCATCGATCTTTTAATGTCAATACTGATGTTCTCAATCATTTCATCCCTGCGTCCTACAATTTGTTGTGGATGCACAACATTATAGCTATCGAGGGAGACAAGTCCAGGGGAAGAAGGTGGAGAGGAGGGAGAGAGAGAGAGAGAGAGAGAGAGAGAGAGAGAGAGGAGAGAGAGAGAGAGAGGGAGGGAGGGGGAGGGAGAGACACAGGTGGACAGACAGACAGACACAGACAGACACAGAAACAGACACAGCCGAAGGGGCAGCCAGCAGGCACAGACAGAGACAGGAAGGACACTATACAGAACGGACGTTTCTTTCATTAGATTCCCTCCTGTCTCATCTCGCAGTCAGTAATTGCGTTGCCTACGACGCCCAGTGGCACAACAGAGAGACGGACGTCCGGACGGACAGACAGTCAGACAGACAGAGAAGCAGGTAGGCAGGCAGGCAAGCAGGCAACAGACTGACAGGAGTGAAGACAAATCGGATCATCACGAGATATACAGCACATCTGTTGCTTACAAACTGGATTCCATCCCAAGGTCTAGTGACTATACTGGGATTAAGCATTCTCTTTCTATGTCTGTGTGGGTCTTGTCTCTCTCTCTGCTGACCTGTCTACCTTTACCTTTGTCGCACTCTCAACCCCCCCCCCCCCCCCCCCCCCCCCCCCCCCCCCAATCACTGTTTCGTTTTGTCCCCTACCCCTCTCCGTCTCTCTTTCTCTTTTCCTTTTCTTCTTCTTCTTCTTCTTCTTTCTTTCTCTCTTCTTCTGTCTCTGTCTGTATTTCTATCTGATTCCTTTTACCTGCATGTTTCTCTGTTTCGTTTGTGTCTTTATCTATCTCTGCCTGTGTCCGTCTGTCTGTATTTCTATCTGATTCCTTTTACCTGCATGTTTCTCTGTTTCGTTTTGTCTTTATCTATCTATCTCTGCCTGTGTCTATCTGTCTGTCTGCATGTCTCTCTGTTTCTTTCTCTGCTGACTCTCTGCTCTCTCTCTCTCTCTCTCTCTCTCTCTCTCTCTCTCTCTCTCTCTCTCTCTCTCTCTCTCTCTCTCTCTCCTCTCTCTCTCTCTCTCTGCGTGCGTGCGTGTGCGTGCGTGCGTGCGTGCGTGCGTGCGTGCGTGCGTGTGTGTTCAAATTTTTTTTGTTTGCCTCTGTCTGTTTCCATTCCTCATTGTCACCCGCCGCCTTCTCTCTGCATTCTCTCTCTCTATCAGTCTGTCTGTCTATGTCAGTCTATATGTCAGTCTGTTTGTTGTGTCTCTCATCTGTCTGTCTGTCTGTCTGTCTGTCTGTCTCTCTCTCTCTCTCCCTCTCTCTCTGTCTCTCTCTGCTTTCCTCGGTATGTAAATCAGCTGTTTAGCAGTCTGTCAGTCAGTTCAACTAACCAGCGAACATTTTAAATAGTTCCGAAACTACAACACCTCAAGATATAATCCTCTCATGAGTCTGGTTTGGTGTGTGTGTGTGTGTGTGTGTGTGTGTGTGTGTGTGTGTGTGTGTGTGTGTGCGCGCGCGCGCGCGCGCGTGCGCTTTTGCGTGTTTATCCGTTTGTGAATGTATACAAATAAAAAATGAGTACAAAACGTTGATACTTTTTTTTTTTTTTTAAATATCAAGCCATGAAATGCTACAAATAATGACGATGACTGTAAAGACGACGACGACGACGATGATAATGACGATGATGATAAAGATGATGATGATAACAGTTGAATCATGAAATACGATATGTTCCTATTATCTGCTATTTTTTTTTTTTATCCCATAATTGTTTCTTTTGTTACATTAATTCATTCACTGAGGCATGCAATTAAGGCAAAATAGTAGCAACATTTCATCTGGAAAAAAATTGTCAGCTCATCCAACGCATCTGACATTCTTCTGTGGCCAACATTGTTCGCTGCAGGGACAGTTCAGTACTTGACGGACACTGGGTTCATGCCTGAAAGAAAGGAAACCCTATTTCGTTTTCAAGAGCGATGGCATTCAATACCACAGATGGATTTGCGTTGCCGTTGTGCCAGAGTGACGAATGATTCAAATCGGCTAGCACAGTATGCATGTCCGGACAAAGATGCATTCTGCGACAACACATTTCTGAAGAGGCAGGGTCTGTGATATGTAGCTCCTGTAGCTGGTTTGCTTGCTTGTTGGTATGTTGGTTTTTAAGAACGGTCTGATGGTATGACACAAGACTTTCAGGGTGATATGGCGGTGAAGGATTTTTTTTTCCCAAATGCTTTCGACAAAACTGGTCAACAACTTTCTGGGACACAAGACTGACCTTTCCAAAACCCGAGACAGATAGATAAAGGTGGATGGCGACTTTTCTGAGACGGAAATTCTGGGCCATTATGTTGAAAGGGACACACACACACACACACACACACACACACACACACACACACACACACACACACACACACACATATATATATATATATATATATATATATGTATGTGTGTGTGTGTGTGTGTGTGTGTGTGTGTGTGTGTGTGTGTGTGTGTGTGTGTGTATAAACTAAACTGTTTTAAGATGCCCTCATACATCCTTCGCAGCTTTCTGGTCCATGCAAAGGACAATCAAGGCTCGCGTACCACGATGAAGAAGAAAAAGTAAGTCTTGCATATGTAGGCACACTTGACAAATGTGGCATAATGCATATCGCCAAGAAGTGGGCTGTAAAACCTTGATACGTGTTGCGTTTCCAGCACTTTCGCAACATCTTCTCAACCAAAATTCATGTTTGGACGTCAGCCTAGAAGATGATGAAAGAAGAGGCATCTTCATTGGTGATGTCTTTACTAGAGAATTGAGCGCAGTTGCGAGATGATTTGAAGCCAGCAACCTACGGAAGAAACCCTAAGAACTTGACAGCAGTAAGTCTTCAGAGCAGAAGCGACGCCCTCCCCCTACACACAAGTATTTCGGTCCTGAACTCTTTACACTCCATGAGACGGAGACCCATCCAGGTCCTCACGATTCCTAGATGACTTCGTACCGAAAGGAGGATTTTTTTTTTCTTTTTTTCTTTTCTTTTTTTTTTTCTTTTTGGGTGGGGTGGGGTGGGGGGGGGGGTGAGGTGGCTTAGGTCTTCATGATTCGATCCCGCGCTTTCATAAAGGCCGAGCATCTAAATCCCAGAATTTTCACAACGTTATGGAACACTTGACCTGAGTTAGGAAAGTTAGACCTTATGACGTTCACTTTTCTTCCTCTTCAATCAGATTCAGCTGAAAGTCCCTGTCAGTCACCTCTGCCATTGTCTTGAGGGCTCTGGTACTCTATCCAACGACCAGTTGAAGAACACGTGAGTAAATCTTGACTACGCCTACATTTGATTATACCCTTCTGGGTGTAAGATCCTCATCACCAAAAGAACATAGACATGAATATGCTGCACCAATGAGCAGACCAGAACCGTTCATCACGCCAGTGGGGCTTGTCACATAAGGAGCCGCTATGAGAACGGAAAAGAAAGATGACACTCCTCTCCGTCATCTACACGCCTGGACACTGGATGAAAACATGATTTTTGAGAATTCTGTGGATTCTCTGTCATTCTGAACATATATGCCATCACTGCTTCCCTCAAACAATAAGAGACTGGAATTTTTTTTTCTCTATAACAGTCCTGAAATCCGCCGCTGGCACACACACACACACACACACACACACACACACACACACACACACACACACACACACACACACACACATACTCAACGCACGAACGCACGCACGTATTCACACACATATGCACGCATGAACTCATGCGCAAATTCGCTCTCAAGCAGGACATAGTATCGGATAACACAAATAAAAGTGTATGGCCTGACTGATTTATTTCAATTTTATGTTGCCATTTCATTCACGCTTTTTTTTCTCTATGTTTCAGACTCCTGTGCAGAAAACATTGTTATTCTAATGCATATCAACACACACTGTGATCCGTGAATTTCAATCACATTTGCAATGCAAAAAACCCGCCAAGAACTTCAGAGAGAGAGAGAGAGAGAGAGAGAGAGAGAGAGAGAGAGAGAGAGAGACTCCAGGTGTAGTTTCTCATAGTGCACTGTGCGCCTTCCTACCGTTTCCGCTTCCTGTTACTCGCCACCCTTGTTTTTGCTGAGCTGACATATTTACTTGTTACACTGGCAAACAGCTGAATTATGCAAACACTGAAACAGGTTTAGCGCCTGTGTCGGATACTGCGTGTTTTAAATGCAAGGGAATAAGGGAACGTTCAGCTTGTTTACAACGTTCACAACGTAATGTGACTAGTCAAACATGAAACATTAATCTGTACTTAGATTAACTGAAATTAAACAAAAGAATGTAAATGACAGCTTTTTTTCTTCTTCTTGTTCTAGTTTGTATGTGATATTTGATATATTTTTCAAAACCTTTTTTTTTTTTTTTTTAATCTTTTCCCTTTTTGTTATATCTATTATCATTTTAGCTTTTGTTTCATCGGGGTTGCAGTTATTTTTCAGGTCTCCTTGATGTCTTATTTTTTTTTTGTGATTGACTTCCAAGTCGATGATGATAGTTACTCAGTTGATGAGTCACTCACTCACCCAGTAAGTCAATTTATTTGCTTATTCATTAAGTAATCAGTGCACGATATATATATATATATATATATATATATATATATATATATATATATATATATTATTATACATGTGTGTGTGTGTGTGTGTGTGTGTGTGTGTGTGTGTGTGTGTGTGTGTGGGCAAGCTTGCATGCATTCGAACGTGCGTGTGTGAGTGCGTACGCCGGTGCGTGTGTGCGAGAGAGAGAGAGAGAGAGAGAGAGAGAGAGAGAGAGAGAGAGAGAGAGAGAGAGAGAGAGAGAGAGACAGAGAGAGAGTATATAGCAAGCGTACATGAGTGCGTATATGCGTGCGTGTGTGTGTGTGTGTGTGTGCATGTGCGTTTGTGTGGGAGGTGGGGGGGGGGGGGGGGGGAGGGGGGGGCGTACGCGTGTGGGCGTGCGTGCGTGTGTGCGTGCTACATGCGTGCGTGTGTCCCCTCGGCTGTGTTAAATAGTTGGGTACCTAACGAGCTAGCGTCACGAACGT
>JADBJO010002016.1:200000-205000 GCA_016801955.1 Conus betulinus | reverse complement strand
CTTAGGACCGGATTTTTTTTTTCCGGCGTAAAAAAAGCCTCTCTTCCACCGAGCACTAAGTGAATACCCGATTCATTGCAGGAAAGGCTAAGGAGGTGGAAGATGAAGGGCTGAACTCCGCTTTCCATAGAACCGTGTCTTAGACATGGTGAACTTCAACAGTACATTGCCTTATGGCCCTTAGGCTTTGAAGCTTTATATACTTAACCCAAGTTTCATGGCTACTGACCTCTCCCATCTTCCATTCTCCATGTGGTCACCACGCGCGCGCAGGTGAATCGTTACTTAGCGTTCTTTTGAGTCACATGGATGTGTCTGTCTGTCTGTCGGCCGGTCGGCATGACAAGTCATGTCGTTCACGCACGTCGCTGCAGCGACTAAGAACTTATTGTCGTCAGCAGTGGAGCTTTATAGGTGGTGTGCTGCGTAAGTCTGATCAGAAACATGCTTCTGAACACCACCGGTGACGCAGCTATCATGCAGTTCCTCCTCTTATGGGTTGCATCACAACAATCTGATATCATTGCTCCTTGTGGGCTGCTGCTGCGACTGCTACCGACTGAGTGTGGTTGTGCGCGGGGCGCCCCGAAACTGTAAATGTACAAAAGGTTAAAGTTGAAAGACGAATGGCATGGAAATAATGCCACTAAGATGACAAAGAAAATGAGAAAATAACAAAATAACAAAATGAAAAAATACATGAATGATAGATAGATAAACAAACGTTTAAATGAATAAAGTTGATTATACTCCAGCCGACAGTGCTTTGTTAAATAGCTCAAGATCAGCCCAGCAGATTGTTGTCATATTTACTAAGGTTTGCGGAACGAAAATGTAGGAACGATTGGGGGTTTTTTACGTCTCCAGATGCAGGAATAAGAAAACATCTCTGTGAAAACGTTCGACGAATAGTAAATAATGGGTATGTACAAGGAACATCCTTGTATCCTTAAGTGTGTATGTGCTGTGCTTAAGGACCCTGTTTCAATTTCGGAATGTAGCAATACCATGACCAGTCACTAAGGTAACTGGACAGACTTTCAACGCTTTTGTTTGCTTTCAAAGTGTCGTATCATCATGGATAAAAGAGTGAACTCTGAACATTGTTTTAAGTTGAAAACAGACGGAAAAGGGCAAGTGAGCTGGCTACAGAATCTCTGATTTCCAAGTGTAATATCATCAATGGTAAGTAAACAAACTGAATATATTTCGTTAATTTCAAACTCTGTACCATCAAACGTAAATAAATAAACTTTACACACTGTTCTGATTTTGAAATGCAGTACCTCTAATGGTGGATCAACGCTTACCAATAGATTGTTTTATTGCACCCAAATTTACCTGAGATAGCAATATTTTAAAAAGGGAATTCTCAAGAATGCTCTTTCATCCTGGCTGCAACCTAGAGAGTTTTGTTTTGTGCATTTTTTGGTTGTCGTCTGTTATTCATGCTATGTTGTATTTAGAAAATGTCGACAACCCATATGACTGATTCGTATTGTGCATTGATTAAGCGATACCTTGCACCTTGTTTTTTATGTTTATTATTTTGTGTGGATTTTGGATGTACTGTACCGAAAAAAAAACAACGCGTTTTGACGTAATGGGTCTTCTTCAGGCAAGACAAATAACATTCAAGATAACGAAAACGAAGGATGAACAGACAGTCACTTACACTGGTGGTAATGATAAAAGTAATTGTGGTAACAATAATGACAATAGTGACAATTATCAGTAGCACTCTTCATGGTGAACACCGTTTTGGATACAAAGCCCTGTCCTTTGTAATCCTTATTTATCTCCCTTGTTCGTTCCTCTCTGCTGTCTACCCCTAACCTTCACCAGCGCCCACACACAACCCACATCCCTTCCCTTCTCCCCCCTTACCTACCTCCCCCTCCTTCCCACCACCCGGCGCCATCTCTCCCCTCCCCCTCTCCCCCACCCCCTACCCCCCACCCCGAGCTGTCAGAATTGACGCCGTGCAACAAATGGGCCGTCCCTTTCATCATGCGCCCAAAGACATTTCGACAGATCCTCCCGCATCATAAACCCCGATGGAGGACAGCGAGGTGAGAGGGAAGAGGGGGGGGGGGGGGGGGGGGGGGGGGGGGAGAGGAGGAGGACAGGAAGAAGGATGTGTGAACAGTGGTAGGATGGGAGGTGTGCAGGGAAAGGGGGGAAGACAGGAAGATGATGGGGAAGGCAGTCAATCGGAAAAGACTTTTGATGAAACGGAGCAGCAGACCGAAAACGCTGGCGCTCATTGTGATGTCAACTGTAGACCGGAGAGAAAAGCGACGGGGGAAACTGTCACATCTTTCTCAACTGACCGCCCCCCCCCCCCCAACTCCCTCCTCCGCTTCTCCTCCCTCTTTTCCTCTTCTTCTACCACCTCCCAGCCCCCTCTCCTTCTCGTCCTTCCCCTTCCCCTCCCTCCCCTTCCCGATAGACAGACAAGTCGCGGTGCTTTGGCCACCTCCACTCCCGACAGGAAAGTCTGGAATCGGGGAGGGGGGGGGGGGGGGGGGGGGAGGGGAGGGGAGGGGGAGGGGGGGGGGGGCAGGGTTGGGGGAGGGGGTGACCGACAGGCTTCTTTCATCCCAGGTGTATCTACCTCCTCACCCATCCACCGCACCTCGGCCCCATCCTCTCTCCCAACCCCCAAACGCCATCCCACCCCACCTCCGCATCCCCAACCCCCTCACTCCACCCTTCCTACCGCTCCACACACTGGTCCCCCACACCCCCCCCCCCCCCACACCAGTCCAGTCGGGCAAAATCGAGTTACCGCTGGGGCCCAGCACATACCTTGAGCTCACCTCGGAGAAGGGTTTTCACGGAGCGCTTCACCATTAGGCAACGAAGCAAAAAATACTTTTTTTTCCCTTTTTTTTTTTCTTCTTCTTTCCTCTTTCAACTTTCTGTCTTCCACAACGGCATGCGTCTTTCTGTGAGTGATCGCTATTTGACTGAGAACATGGCGGACGAGAAGCAGCAAGCGAAAAGGGTGGAAGGAGAGTGGGGTGGGGGTGGGGTAGGGGTGGGGGTGTATAGCAAAATGAGCGGGACGAATCAGTAGATGGTTTTGATCAAAGTAGAAGGAACGACTAGCAGATCACTGCAGAATTCCTGATGGGGGCCCATTTTGTGTGTCATTTGGGCATTACAGCTTGAAATGATTCCCTGTAAGTTTTCTCCTGACGGTCGAATGATTTTTTTTTTTTTTTTTGTTTTTTTTGTTTTTTTTGTTCTCCATTCATGCACCATAGCTCGCTCAGTCGGAACTCGATGATTATGTTTCTCTTTTCGTCTGTGCCCAAGACATGACGAAAGTGGGTTGTCTATGGAGGATTCTCACGGTGAAACGGCAGCAGCTCGGGCGACGGAGGACAGTTTGAGTCATATGCGTGCCGGAGGTTGAAAAGACTACATAATTCCTGACTCTGTGATTCCCTCTTCTCCATCCACTATATAACTCAGGACTGTACGGTTCAGTCAGAACTCAGTAATGATGCTTCCCCGTTTCGTATTTCGTTATTCTGATGGATGCGAAGCGCGAGCGGTTTAAAGACTTGGCTATGAATCTGAGGGGCTTTCCCATTCGAGTCTCTACGCTGTCTGGTAGGGGAAGTGTAGAACGGGATTTTTCCTATCTTGCAGATCAACAACTTACGTGCAGATCCTCCGCCTCCTAAACCACTTTCTCGTGCATTCGTATGCAGATCAGATACGAACGTTAAAGATCCTGTAATCCCCGTTGGCTTTCTGTTGGTTACGGAAGACACAGAGATCCCTATTTCGCAATAGGATACTTGGAGATGAATTTAACGGGATATTGCATTTCCCACTGCCATGATGAACACTCATCAGTAACATCGTTTTTCATGTGTCTGTGGATATACTTCTGTGATCTATTTGTTACTAATGGAACACAACAACAACAACAACAACAACAATGTTACGGATGGAATGAGTGGTGTCTGCGGGTATCTGACTGTCTGACTCACACACAGAAATTATGGATGCATGCACGACTTTTCTAAATCACATACACACACCCACTCACCCGAACATTGACAGCCAGGCAACACTTTTTCTGTTTTATGCTGCCTGAGCCATCAGACAAACATATATAATAAATGCAAAATCATAAATAGTCGGCACGCCAACCACAAGGCGTACACACAAAAACTATATGTATATACTAATATTTCAAATACGCCAAACAGGGCGCACAACACAAAATATCTATAAATAATTCACTATTATCGCTGCTGGTTCCAACGACGATGAAGGCGGTGACGACGACGACGGAACGACGAAGATGACGAGACGACGAGACGACGAAGATGAAGACGACAACGTCTACAGCGTCAAGTCTGACACGGAACTAGCAGAACGTCAGAGCTGTGGCTCAAAGAAAAAAAAAAAACAAAAACACTAGCACTCACGGCGTCTCTGCCCGCGACAGGGTGACAGTGTCACACAGGAGCTGTAGCTCACACACACACACAGAAGCACAGAACGCAGCGACGGCCTCGCCAACAGGTCGCTGGTTCAAAAACTTGGGAGCGGCGCTCTGGCTTGGCAGCAGCGGCGTCTCCAGCCCAACTGGCTCAGCGGTAGTCGGTGCCGGGCGCAGTGGCAGGTAGGGTAGATTGTCGGCACTCAGGCCGACCCTCTCCACACCGTCACACGGTGGAGAAGAAGGGGGTAGACACATGTACGAACCCCTGACCCTCAAACGTGGCAGCCAGTCCCCCTCAGTCCAGGGAACACATCTACCTGGGGGAAACTGATTAACTACCTTGATTATCATGGCTACTACTCATTGCAATCACGACTATATTCATATCATTAGCCACATCATATTCCACTAGAACTTGAGACAAACATCAAATACTGCAATATTCCTTTTTCCGGAATAATAACACATCATTTCCTTTTCCGGAATCATAGCACTACACAGTAAAGGACTTCAATATAAACCTTTCAGA
>JADBJO010002016.1:177500-190000 GCA_016801955.1 Conus betulinus | reverse complement strand
GAAGTGACTCGGCAGCCGTGAAGGGTGAGCTCTGATGGGTAATCTTATAGCACTGTCTTGTTTGGAAATCTCGGAAGCTGTGGTGGTGGTGGTGGTGGTGGTATTGGTGGAAGAAAGAGGTGACGTTCTTTCTCTGTCACCCCTAGTCTTCTTATATTTCTCTTGCTATGATTGCTTCTGGAGCAGCTGGAATACATCTCAGTAAAATTTCGTGACATCACTTATATAACAGTTGACTGATTTATATTCATCTATCTTTAGTATGCTCTCTCCATCTCTTTCTCTTTCTCTCTCTCTCTGTCTGTCTCTGTCTGTCTCTCTCTCTCTCTCTCTCTCTCTCTCTCTCTCTCTCTCTCTGTGTGTGTGTGTGTGTGTGTGTGTGTGTGTGTGTGTGTGTGTGTATGTGTGTGCCTCTTACAGTTATGACTTGCTTTCAGTCCATTCTACACACACCCTCAGTCCTCTCCTCCATCCCACCAAAATCAGCAACACAGCCCCTCATCCCCCTCATGTTCTCCTGTTCCATTTCCCCGCCATACCTGAAACAGGTACCTAAGAAGATGAGAGATGGAGAGAAAACCTTTCCACTGCACACATAATGAGTTCTTCTGAAGTTACTGCCGACTTGTTACACAGACCACGACCGACCACAAACGGACTCCCCGAAAGTGGTTTCAGTTATTCTGCATAGCGAGATACATAGGCCGGCGAAAGACAAGTTTAGCCCCCCCCCCCCCCCCCCCCCCCTCCTCTCCACCTCCCCACACATATCACCCGCTTCTCTCTCTCTCACCCCAATTCCCGACACACACTCGCCTTCACACAGGATTTCTTTCCATCAAAGATCGAAATGTTTGGTTCGAAAGCACCCTTTACGTTCTACAAATATCAATTTACACACAAGATGGCATATTTCCACTATTTCAGCCTTCGAATTTGTCGGAAAGAAACTCTCTTTCAAAAGGAAAATGATCCATCGTGGTTTTGAATCAGGGTGCCCCGACCTTTACGTTTGTTGGAAAGCCAGCTCAGAAATATTGCAAAATACCTGAATAAGTCTTTTTTGGACATTATCAGTGGTTCAGAAGAAGAAGAAGAAGAAGAAGAAGAGAGAGGAGAGAGAGAGAGAGAGAGAGAGAGAGAGGGGGGGGGGGGGGGGGGGGGAGAAACAGCGAAAATCTCTGACTGGAAAGACTTTTCACCCTTCTACCACTTCCGCTAAACCGATTAACGTCCCTTTCATGAAAATGTCAAACTACCGAACTTGGACCAAAAATAAACAGAACTAGAAACGAACGGTAAGAAATAAAACTAGCAACAGAGAGCATGGAAGTGACGATCGTATCACTCACCCTCACTTTGTAGTTGGAGAGGTAGGCGAGGGAAAGGTTACCATCGGCAACTGTTGTTCAGGAGATTCGACAGGTGCGTGGCGTGGCAGAGCCTTTTGTAGTTCTCTAGCCAGACGTCGGTGATTAACGAGAGAGAGAGAGAGAGAGAGAGAGAGAGAGAGAGAGAGAGAGAGAGAGAGAGAGAGAGATGGACGGAGAAAGGAAGAAATAGAGAGGGAGGTTGGGGAGAGAAAAAGAGAAAGACAGATTGAGAGAGAGAGAGAGAGAGAGAGAGAGAGAGAGAGAGAGAGAGAGAGAGAGAGAGAGAGATGAATGGATTGAGAAAGGGGGAAAATAGAGGGGAGAAAAAGAGAAGGACAGATTTAACAAGAAGAGAGAGAGACAGAGAGAGAGAGAGAGAGAGAGAGAGAAGAGAGAGAGAGAGATTAACAGAGAGAGAGAGAGAATTAACAGAGGGATGGAAAAACAAAGCATAAGAGAAAGCTTGATGATGGAAAATTAAATGAAGAAAGAACAGGAAGGGGAACGCCAACAGACAGAAGGAATGAGAGGCTGAAAAACACACACACACACACACAGAGAGAGACACACACACACACACAGAGAGAGAGAGAGAGAGAGAGAGAGAGAGAGAGAGAGAGAGAGAGAGAGAGAGACTAACAGAGGGGTGGAAAAGCAAAGCATACGAGAAAGCTAGGGATGATTGAAAATCAAATGAAGAAAGAACGGGGGGGGGGGGACGCCAACAGACAGAAGGAATGAGAGGCTGAAAAACAGAGAGAGAGAGAGAGAGAGAGAGAGAGAGAGAGAGAGAGAGAGAGAGAGAGAGAGAGAGAGAGCAGAGAGAGAGAGAGCTGTTGTAGAATATTCACAAACTGCGTGGAGCAGACACCTGGTAATCAAGTAATCACTCATTAACACACCACACTTCAAAGGAAAGGAACAGGACTGGGCAACAGGAACTGGGAGAAGAAAGGGTGGAGGGAGAGGGGTGGGTGGGATGGGGGTAGAGGAGTGGGGGAGAAAAAGGTGGGGGATGATCGGGAGGACAGAAGTAAACACGTGGGGAAAGGGGCAGACAGGGCAACGATCTCTATGTAACCAGCAAGACATCACAGACATCACCTGAATCATGGCGTCAGGCAGAAATCAGCGAGTTCTTTTGGATTAAGAGTTGAGAACTCAGAACACAGAATAACTTCGTTATCACAAAAGAAGAAATTGACAGCAGTGACATCAGCAATTTTGCACGATAAAAGCACTAATAGGGTTCTAAAATCTGACACGTTTGGACATAAGACGACTTCACTTCAAAGCATACAAAAAAAAAAAATCAATACCCTCATAAAAGACACTTCAGCAAAATCACTCCATACAGACAAATGACTGCATGCACTGACGCATGTGTGCACACACTCACATATACAAAATTTTAGTAATAACATACTCTACACATCACATCAGCATAATTATACTCACCGGCATACATGCAAACTCAAGCGTGAGGTACGTGTCGATGTCGATGTCCCGAACACCGCTGCATCTGCGGGCAAGACACACACATGATTTATTTATTTCCAGCACATCTGAGTTGTTAACGCCACAGTTTCTGAACAAACGGTAGATTTTTCAATTCAGATATTCGCCATGTAAACTGCTGCAAATAAATGTAATGGCGCTGTTTTAACAATTATATCCAAAGGGGCTGAGATACACATGAGGGGTGGGGATGCAGGGAGAGGGGAGGGCAAGTGATGTGTCTTACTCACTTTCCTGACCAAACACTGCAGGTGTCTGTATCTGTCAGGCCTGGTGGACCTGCTGAAGACGCTGTCTAAAACACCTGAACAGAGCAGAAAACAGCGAGCACGTTCCTGAAACAGACTATGGTACTTTCAAGGAGCCGCCCTTTCACTAATATGCCATTTAATCGATTTCTTGTGGTGTCATACATTTCAGATTTCATTTGACCACTCAAAAAGATGTGGGGTGGGAGGGGGAAGGAGTGGGAAGGAGAGTGGAGGGGCGCAGGAATCAGAGACAATGCAGATGAAGGCTTACTATTCATACTTCATAAATAACCAAAAAGCAATGGAGGAAAACTAGTGCAGGTAAACAGTTCTCCTGACAGCATGAAAATGGCTGTAAACACTTCAAAAGGAGGGTATGGGGTGGAGGGAGGCCCTGTGTGTGTGTGTGGGGGGGTGTGTGTGGGGGGGGAGGGCGGGGGTGGGGGGGGGGGTCCACGGGGGGGGGGGGGGGGGGGGGGGTCCAAGGTGGGGGGAGGAAGGAAGGGGTGAGGGGTCGTGATCGAAAAATGGGGGAGAGGATGGGAGGAGGGGTCGTTTAAGTAAAAACGTTGAATTATTCATTCATGGTGTATGGGATATGTTGGTCTTTTAAGTTAGAGACGGAACCAGTTGTGACGTCTCGGGCTTTGTGGAGTTTTTCTCCGGAAAAAACGACAAAATGAAACAAAAACAAACAAACAAACAAAGTTATTCCAGAGTTACACACAACATTAACCAACAGAAAAAGAACAGAAGAATGTTATTCGCAGCTCAAAGTCATACATCAACCTGACAGCATATACCGAACCATCATACTAAAGAGAGGCAACACAGACCTGCGCCAGAATTTAACAAGTTTGTCCGTGGGCTATATGAAGTCCAACTTTTAACCTAGCTCTCCCCCCCCCCCCCCCCCCCCCCCCCCCAAAAAAAAAAAAAAAAAAATGCTGCAGTTTGAGGCAGTACACGATATTTTGCCCATGCGTGTTTCGCCCAGCCACATTTCGACCATTCGCATTCTGCCCAATCACGTTATACAAAATCACTTTTCGCCCCGCCCCCAAGCAGAGAGAGAGAGAGAGAGAGAGAGAGAGAGAGAGAGAGAGAGAGAGAGAGAGAGAGAGAGAGAGAGAGACCCCACAAGCAAACCAGCGACTCATATCGAGGTGGAGGCCACATTAATGTCCGGCGGGCACTTTGCGGCGTTCGTGTCATGACAAACTACTACTACAGCCCGGAGGTCGGGTGGCATCGCTGTGGCTGGCTGCTTGATGACAGAGCGTTCGCAGGTATCTGCTGTCATTAGTTCCACATCCATCCTATCGTATCTCCATCAGCAAGACACCGTGGACTGAGAGAAGGCCACTCCATCAGAAGGTGTAGTAGCTGGAATGATTGCTTTCATTCTTACCGCTCTCTTCTTCCGTGACGTCACCCGTCTTAACATCCCTGCGATGCAGCAATTCTGCTGGTCATGAAATGTGGTGCGTGCGTGTGCGTGTGTGTGTGTGTGTGTGTGTGTGTGTGTGTGTGTGTGTGTGTGTGTGTGTGCGCGCGAGCGTTCCTGCGTCCGTGCGTCTGTGCATGTGAGCGTGCGAACATGCGTCCGTCTCTCTCTCTCTGTGTCTCGCTCGCTCTCTGTGCGCGCACGCGCGCGCGCGCGCGTGTCTGTGTATGTGTGTGTGTGTGTGCGTGTGCGTGTGTATGCGTGTGTGTGTGTGTGTGTGTGTGTGCGTGTGTGTGTGTATGTGTGTGTGTGTGTGTGTGTGTGTGTGTGTGTGCTATGTTGCCTCCAGGTGAACCCACACACACAGGGCTGTAGTTCGTTTTTGTCAAACACACGTTTTTCTAACTAACGGTTGCCATGTGCAACACAAAAAGCAAATAACATCTTCTGCTAGTTATGTACAGTACATCAATTTTCATCACATCAAAAGACTGGCTTGTTGGAAATAGGGGGGGAGACATACATACATACATACATACATACATACAAACAGACAAAGACAGAGATAGACAGAAAGAGACACAGAGAAAGATAGAGACAGACAGATTGATGAAAACGTGCGCGTGCGCGCGCGAAAGACAGAGACACAGAGAGAGAGAGAGAGAGAGAGAGAGAGAGAGAGGAGAGAGAGAGAGAGAGAGAGAGGGGGAAGGGGGAAGAAAGAGGGAGAGGAACAGAACAGAAAACAGAGCCAGAAAGAGAGATACATACATAGACAGATAGACAGACAGGCAAACAGAGAGAGGGAAAAAACACAGAGAAAGATGGGGATAGGGAACAATAAGGAATGGAAAGAGAGAGGGGAGGGAGGAAGCGTGCGAGAGAGAGAGAGAGAGAGAGAGAGAGAGAGAGAGAGAGAGAGAGAGAGAGAGAGAGAGAGCATTAACTGCGGCGCAGCGAGACCAAAAGATGTAAAGAGGAACAAATCTGCAAGTCGTCAAACCTTAGCATTCTTCCATGTGATAATGACAGGTGCTGGCAATCCATGTTCCGGGGCTCCTTCCTTGCTGGGGCTTCTTTACGTTGTTCTAACATGTCTGGAATGTCCCTGCAAATAGCACAGCTGTGTTCTGTAGTTTGTTTCTAATATGGCTTGAATTTCTCTGCAAATAGCACAGGTGTGTTCTTTATTTTGTTCTATTATGGCTTGAATTTCCCTGCAAATAGCACAGGTGTGTTCTGTAGTTTGTTCTATTATGGCTTGAATTTCCCTGCAAATAACACAGGTGTGTTCTTTATTTTGTTCTATAATGGCTTGAATTTCCCTGCAAATAGCACAGGTGTGTTCTGTAGTTTGTTCTATTATGGCTTGAATTTCCCTGCAAATAGCACAGGTGTGTTCTGTAGTTTGTTCTATTATGGCTTGAATTTCCCTGCAAATAACACAGATTATGGCTTGAATTTCCCTGCAGATAGCACAGGTGTTTCTGTAGTTTGTTCTATTATGCTTGAATTTCCCTGCAAATAGCACGGGTGTGTTCTTTATTTTGTTGTATTATGGCTTGAATTTCCCTGCAAATAGCACAGGCGTGTTCTGTAGTTTGTTCTATTATGGCTTGAATTTCCCTGCAAATAGCACAGGTGTGTTCTGTAGTTTGTTCTAACATGTCTGGAATGTCCCTGCAAATGGCACAGGTGTGTTCTTTATTTTGTTTGTATTATGGCTTGAATATCCCTGCAAATAGCACAGATGTGTTCTGTAGTTTGTTCTAATATGTCTTGTGCTTCCTTGCAAATAGAACAGGTGTGTTCTTTATTTGTTCTAATACGTCTTGAATTTCCCTGCAAACAGCACAGGTGTGTTCTTTTTTGTTCTAATACGTCTTGAATTTCCCAGCAAATAGCACAGGTGTGTCTACTTAACGAACCGTTGATTTAGAAAATGATCATGAGGAGAATAATAAGGATTTTCGTTTCAATTAGGCCTATGCCCCAGACATAGATCAGACGAATATAGCTTCACAATGTTTTGACCATAGTAGACCACCACAAAAAACCCCCCCCCCCCCCCCCCCCCCCCCCCCCCCCGCTCCCCATCCCCCATTGTTCCTCTCCCTCTCTTCTGGAAGAACTGATTCGCCCATAAACATTGTCAGTTAGCTGCAGACAGGTGAAGTTAAAGATGCAGACAGGTGAAGTTAAAGATGCAGAAAAAAAGAAGAAAAGGGAGATTCCAACGTTTCCCTTTTACATAGACTAGTAAATGTCTCTTCAGGATATTAGCTAAAGTGCTCGCAAGTTGTTACGATGATAACCGCATGCGTTACGGAAGTACGCTAAAACCTAAAACCGCCTCCCTCCTCCATCATCTCAGGGCAGTGTGTGTGTGTGTGTGTGTGTGTGTGTGTGTGTGTGTGTGTGTGCACCACTCCATTATCCAAGCTGGTGGGCTGGGTGGCACTGACAAAGTTCCATCAGTTACTGAATCCAAACCCAGCATGACCAAGCTGAGGAGAACTTTGTGACTGACTTACGTTTAATCTTCTCTCCCCCCATGTCTCTCGTCCCTAATCGTTGATGCCGTTAAAAGTACATCCATCTGCTTATGACGCGCCGCTGTCTGCCTCGCTGGTTTTTATGACGTAATTCATGAGCAGTATGACGTATGTAATGAGCTCGTGCATGACGTGAGTTGGATGAGCTCTTTTGGTTGGGGGGGGGGGGGGGGGGGGGTCAATGGAACGAGAGAGCCAGATGACAAAGATTTAGTGGGCCCCTGGCTGCGGTAGGTTCAAGACCCTTGGGCAGAGTAGACCCACCACGCAGCACATGTAAATCTGTTCGCACTGCTGCAGCTGGTTGTGTGTGTGTGTGTGTGTGTGTGTGTGTGTGTGTGTGTGTGTGTGTGTGTGTGTGCGTGGGTAAATACGCTCGTATACCCAATCGTACATGTGAAGCTAATTTTGACCTGTGGTATGGCTACAATGTATTTGTGTATTGTTACGAGTAAGTACTAATGTCTGTGCGTGTACCATCCTTTTAATATTCCTTGTTACTCATGTACACTTGATAATAAAGACGCAGCCGATTGTCTTATTGCAAGGCATTGATACTGAAGATTTTGGACTATTCTGGAAAACTACGAATATGTGGTCAGGCCTTTTTTTCCCCCCAAAGTGTGAAGGACTTGAGTTCGATTCCCATAATCTCTGGCCTGTAACGAGTAACAATGTGTTGTCCTATCTTAAAAGTGTCTTACGTCTACAAACCCCCTTCAGAGCTGAACTGAATTCTGAACATGAATTGGGTACGTTAACGATCCTGTAATTGATGTTAGCGTTTCGCCGGTTCCGAAAACAGGAAAATCCTAATCACGCATCGATTCCGACGACAGGGTCATTAGTACAGACTAATTGAGAAACGAAGTGACGTGGGGAGGGGAGGAGGGAGGAGGGTTGGTTGGTCTTTGAGGTTCAAAAAGTGCCACTAGAATGTTTTTCATTAGCTGAATCCCAAACAGCTGAGGCATAACGAGTAGATTCATTTGCAGCCACACTCCTCCTTCTTCTTCTTCTTCTTCTTCTTCTTCTTCTTCTTCTTTCTTCTTCTTCTTCTTCTTCTTCTTCTTCTTCTTCTTCTCATCTCTTTCTTCTTCTTCTTCAAGGAAACCTGTTCGAGTGTAACAATCTGACATGACGTATTACCAGGCGGTAGAACTAGCAGACTTTCCGTTTGGGGTTTTCCCTTTTTGTGTCATTATAGCATAGTAACAGGGTCAAAAGACATTAACTTAGTCCTTCTTTCCCCCCTTCACTCTAACTGCGAATTGTGGTGTTGTTTCTGTCCCGTCTGAGATTAGAGTATGTTCAGTTTTGCCTGGATGGGGGTTCGCACGATTCAAGTTTGATCTGTAACCTGAATTTGTCACATTCAGGTTTAACATCCACACACAAGTCAGTGGTGACATGGCTAACGGAGAAAACGTTCTAAGTAGAGTGGATGCGTGGTGGTGGGATGGGAGGAGGGGGAAAGCGGGAAGGGGAAGGGGACGGGTTTATGTCTAACACTTCTGTGATGCCACCAGAGCAAGCCACCAGAACAACAACGAGTTAGAGTGGGGAAGATGGGTATCCAAAGGTCAGTTTTATGTTCAGTATCAGCAGGATTCGACCCAACGACGCCTGACAGCAAAACTGGGTGATCTGCGACTGAGCTGAGTGGCGTTACTTACTTTTGTGTCAACAACAGGGAAACTTCTTGCCAACGGCAATACACACTGGCATATCACGCTTCTAGAAAGTCTTTATCAACATACAGCGTTCCTTTCTTCGGTAGATCTTAAGTCCTGGCAAGTAACCATTTATGCTGAAATCGACACTCTCGTCAGTAAAAGACAAGTGTGTGTGTGTGTGTGTGTGTGTGTGTGTGTGTGTGTGTGTGTGTGTGTGTGTGTGTGTGTGTGAGAGAGAGAGAGAGAGAGAGAGAGAGAGAAGAGAGAGAGAGAGAGAGAGAGAGAGAGATGAGAGAATAAATCATCCCACTCTAAAGGGATCCCCAAATTTAGAAAAAAAAAAAAAGAGTGAACTAGCTTTGAAACATGCATCTGGGTGCAAAGTATCCAAATTTGATGCACACGTATCCCTGAACAAACTTTTCCATATAAGTAATTCAATCTTATTGTGCTAATTTTTCCATTTGTGCTAAGGGTCCGCCATGTCATCGCTTTCGATCGATCACATGTTAGAGTAGATTCCCCTGGTTCCCCCAAGATCGTGGTCAGGGCGACAAGATGCTACAGTGCAAGGCGTTCGACTGCTTCAAACAACGAGTTAAGTCAGTCAGGAAAAGTTTCTTTCGTTTCACCTGATCCATAACAGGCTCTTGGACACTGTCAAGCATGCCTGTATGGTCAAGGAACAAGAGCAACGCTAGACATCCACAAAACGTTGACGCACATCTTTCACACTTGTAACCAGACACATTTTCATTCTTTTCGTACGAAACAGAAGTGCTTTGATCCTCTCTTCCTCGTAGCGGCTCTGCATAATTATGCAAAGTCGATTTGAAAGGTACGTGAAAGAGCGCCGAATCGTTGTCATGGATTTGCTGATGTGTAGTGGGTGCAAGGGGTGAGAGCACGTGTTCCTAACGTTATCCGTGGAGGCTGAGCCTCGTGTTGGCACGGCTGTGTTGGTGTCGTGCTAGTGACGTCACCTCACACCACAACATGGCAGCCTCCATTTACATTCATTCTGCGACATTTAAACCTTGCTTTTACCCCGATTGAAACTGGTTTGGTAACTGCAAAACACTGGTCCTTTTGTTTTCTTCATTTTTTGGCGACGACAGAGACCAAGTCGCTCTTTAATTTTCCCCGTTAAGCCCCCCCCCCCCCCCCCAACTGTCTCTCTTTGTCTCTCCCTTACCGCACTCTTCCTTAACGTTCTTACTCTTTTTCTTTGTCCTTTTTGTTTTTAACCACGCCCTCTCCTCCCTGCTATCACCAATCCTCACACCATGTAGCTCTACCTCTGCAGCGCACCAGATCTACAGACGCCATCACCCGCTTCACATGTGCAGTTTTACAATAAGAACGATGCAGTGCGAACAAAGTTCCTCAGGACAAGGCACTCGACAGTTTCCACCCGAGTTTCAGGAGACACACCCCTTGATAAGGGAGGGCTGCCACCTGCCCTCCATCGCCTCACATGAAAGGAGTCCTCCACTGCAGGGCCCTGTTTGCTAAATGGTTTTCCACTTTACAATGAGCCGGCCCATGGCAAAAGACTCACCTGTGTTCCTCTGGCTCTTCTTCAAAGAGAAGGACGCACATGATGTTTCCCTAACGTGATGGCGGGCCTTAACTATGATCTGACTGGTACGTCCACATTAAGCGTGTTATCATCACATGTCCTGCCATCCTTTGGCCCATATGTCTTTAGGGGTGATATGACAGGTACGTGAATAACGGTAAAAGTATCCCTGCTGGTTGTGTATATTCTCAATACAGCATTTTGTACGAAGAACAAAGTGGGAAAACATGCGCAGGCAAAAGATCTCCGTCATTAGTAACCTGGGACAGATTGATAGAGAAAATATTTTACTCTTATAATAGGGAAGAGTGAACAGGGTGGAAATGTACATGAAGAAGCAAGTTTAAGTGTAGACATAAAAGCCTTCACATGCAGCTTTTAGTGAGCCACAAAGTCTCTCCTGGAAACAGAACAGTCTGTATTGTCTAACCTGAGTCTACTTTTGTCTCCTGGTTAAGACGAGTCAGTGAAATTGGGTTTGGTTACATTGGTCAAACCATCGGTGGTGTCATTAAAGGAAACACTTAAAGGGCTAACAGGGAATGCATGGTAGTGCTCAACTGTCCAATCTTGTGTGGTTTCATTTCCAGCATATAGCTGACATTGACTGCGTGATCCTATTATCGGAGGATCTGATCTTGTGTGTGCCTGCACGCGAAAAAGCGTCTGCCAGCAGCATGTCGGCACTTACTTTGGCCTAGGACACAGAAAAAAAATTCCATTCCACACTTCACCTACAAGACCTGCAGAGCTCGACACTGCAGACTCTCCGTCTGAAAGACAGAGACTCTGACCGTTTGCTGATGGCATGGCAAACCTAAAGTTGGTTCAACACCAACTGTGCTTCTCAACACACTCCTCACGTTAAGTCCACCTACTCACATAAGACCGCAAAACACGCACGGTGTAAAGAGCTGAAGGTGTTCCACGTGGACTCCCAGTCAATGCTCGGGAAGAAATGAAGTGGCCTCTTGCAGCGCAAACCTGGGTATCTGAAGCAAGTAGAGAGTTCACGAGGTTTGGGGAAGTGCTGTTAGGTACTGTATGGCGCTCACGGGCTTTGAGGGATTCAGAGGAGGAATAGAGTACACAGCACTCCACTTTCAAATATAGCTACCATTTTTTTTTTCTTCTGCAGTTTTATTTCATGCATACTTCTTCCTGATAAGGTTTCCTTCTTCTGTTCCTAATTCTGCTTCCAATATCAAATTAATGCGACTTAAAAACCTAAACTGTGCTCTAAAATGACCCCGGAGAAAATTTCGGGCCTTTAAAGAATTCTAAACCTAATGCATACAGTGCAATTGTACAACCATATGAACTTCGTTTGGAGTTGCATGAAAAGAGAATAACCTTGGTTAAAAAGGTTTAAGAAGGGTTCTTGGAAAGAGTAAGGTAATCATAGGTACAACATCACGCCACTTCCAATTGTAGCAACCATTTTTATATCATCACGCACATTTTCTTCTTTAAAAAGGTGTTTTAGTTTTCTCTTAACATTATTTCAAATACCGACCAATATACTCGAAGAAACTGCGTACAATGATAGAAACATGATTTCAACTCAAAAAAAACGAAGAGGATACTTGTTCAGGAGGCAGAATTCTGATGAAACTGCCTATTCATTCAAAAGAGTATTCTGGCTTATATCATTGCTGAAAAAAGTGAACACAATGAGATGAACCCGTAACACCGTCACATGAAGCGGCACAAAACATGAACGCAGTAACATAACAGTACAACAAAAAAAAGTGAAACGTCCAACGAACGGTTATAGTCCGAGCGTATACATAAACTACATATAAAAATTCCCTTCT
This sequence comes from Conus betulinus, assembly GCA_016801955.1. Classification (NCBI taxonomy): domain Eukaryota; kingdom Metazoa; phylum Mollusca; class Gastropoda; order Neogastropoda; family Conidae; genus Conus; species Conus betulinus. The sequence goes on along the minus strand of JADBJO010002016.1, from coordinate 177,781 downwards.
GTTTGAACTTGTCTGCGAACTTGTTTCCTATCGCCATGTCGTCGGTTTTAAACAAAGGACCCAATACTTTAAGTACTTTCATGTAGTATCGCCATGTCGTCGGCAAAGGACCCAATACTTTAAGTTTTTCATGTAGTGATCCGGCACACTATCTTGTTAAACTGAGTAAGGATTACCAAATGGTTTTTCATTAATTATGAGGATGTCAACCAAGACAGACAGACACACACACACACACACACACACACACACACACACACACACACACACACACACACACA
>JADBJO010002016.1:160000-175000 GCA_016801955.1 Conus betulinus | reverse complement strand
AATAGCCTGTGTCTCCCAGACATTCCATAGACCGAATTTGCTCACTGCATTCTGGACATGCTTAAAAACACAACTCTTCCAAATAAGCAGGCCTAACGTGCAAAAATGCTGGCATGATAACGTGCTGGTAAGAGTGTGCCTAAGTGGGGTTAACACTGTTAGTTACGTTTATGTCCACTATTTGAATGAATGTTTCAGTATCACTCAGCACTATGAAGATCTACAGGATGTTCACTTTATGTAGGTTATAGCGTAGCCGACCGCTAGGGACCATGTCAGGGCCACTTTGGGATGTTATTTTTAAAGTATCTGATGATAGTGCTACTACTCCTACTACTACAACTACCATGACTACTACTACTACTAGTGCTGTTTCTACTACTACTTCTACTATTACTACTTCTACTACTGCTACTACTACTATACCTCCTCTTCCTACTACTACTACTTCTACTACCACCACTGTTACCATTAATACTACTACTGCTACCACTACTGCTGCTACTACTACTACTACACCTACTACTACTATTACCATTAATACTAGTGTTGCTACGACTAATACTACTGCTGCTGCTGCTGCTTGTGCTACTGGGGCTGCTTCTGCTCCTGCTCCTGCTTCTGCTACTACAACTACGATTATTTCTACTACTGCTGCCGCTGCTGCTGTTACTACTACTACTACTGCTACCACTACTACTGGTGAATGAAACAGGCCGCAGCGTTACTGGAAACCGTTAAAAATGTAGACAGACACAGAAAACGAGGTGCAAGGTAATGCTCTCTCAAAAAATGCGAAACGGACCAGTGAAATTACTACAAACATGTCTGCTTCAGTTAGCATAAAAATATGTCATCATCATCATCATTATCATCATATCTCTCTCTCTCTCTCTCTCTCTCTCTCTCTCTCTCTCTCTCTCTCTCTCTCTCTCTCTCTCTCTCTCTCTCTCTCACACACACACACACACACACACACACACACACACACACACACACACACACACACTGGGTGGTGGACCTGGTATGTGTTGTCATTCTTGGGTTAAACAGTCTAATTGGTGATGATATTGATGATATAAGCAGTAACAACAGGATCATAATGACTGATACTGGTGACGGTGTGGTCACAGTGATTATTGCATCAATTTGAATTATTCCTGGCATTCAGCTTCTGATCACATCATTAAATTATCATTGTCAAATTGTATTGGTTTAGTTTTATCCTGTGTACATTTTAGACAGGTTTTCCTGTCGTTGTTGTCATGCTTCTTGTTGTTCCCTTTTTACTTTTTTCTTTCGTAAATTTGTATAAACTGAAACTTTAGCAGCTGAATAAAACCTGTCACTAAAAGAAGGAAGGAAGGATAAAGATTGAAATCAATTTACCATCATTATTCTCGTTATCTTCTTCTTGTCATTATTATTATTATCATTATTATTAATGTTAATGTTGTTATCATCATCATCATTGTCATCATTATCATCATTGTTATTATTATGATGAAAATAATAATTATAACAATAATAGTATATAATAATATCATAACAACAACAATAATCATAACACCAATAATATAATAATAATAATACAAAATATGATTATTGTTGTTGTTGTTGTTATTATTATTATCATTATTATTATAATTATTATTATTATTGAAATATGTTGATTCACATGTCCGCGACGCCTAAAATTAACACTATCACATACATCTGGAACCGTTTGCTGAAAAACGCGCCCGTTCCTTCTCAACGCCTCGCGACGATTCTGCCACCAGTATCATTATTATTACATGGTGCACCCAGTGACGGGTTTGTCCTGTGATTGACCCAGTCTCTCTCTCTGAATTGGCGCGCCGGGTGACAGCGTGCGCGGTGCATAATGTGCACGTGCGGCACGGTGTCCACGGCACACTTTGCCGACACGCTTGATTGCTTTCGGATCAATGGTTATCGGCACTAAAGAACACAAAGAAAGCTGGGAAATTGCCCCTGTGACTCTCTCTCTCTCTCTCTCTCTCTCTCTCTCTCTCTCTCTCTCTCAAACAGACAGGTTATGTTTGAATCCGTTGGCGAAAATAATCAAGCTGCACTTTTTGAAATTTTAGCGTTTCTTTTTTAAAGAGCGATTTGATTTATACTCAATTGAAACTCTATTCTGGCCACAGTTTAGGAGACCGTGCATTCATGTGTGTGTGTGTGTGTGTGTGTGTGTGTGTGTGTTACTGAATATAAGATTTTGATCGGCCATTACATGAACAATCTTGTAGCCAAATGTAGCTACGACTATGTAAGCTGCAATATCTGAAACAGCATCAAAGCAGCAAACAAAACGGGGTGTTTCCCGTTTCCACGCTAATAGATCTCTACATCGTAAAATTGATAGTCAAAGTGACAGGAAGAAACCGTATTGTAAGAAAACCCGGTGTAACGATCCGTTTTAACTCCCTCTCCACTTTTTTTAACTCCCCGGGAGTTAGAATTAGCACGTGCCAATTTTAACTCCCCGGGAGTTAAAACAAACCACGCCAGAATTACCCCCCCCCCCCCCCCCCCCCCCCCCCTCGTTTTACATTAACTTCCCCACCCCAAAATTCAGTTTTATGTGTCAGTCTGATATGAGAAATAAACATTTAATATACACCCCCTCCCTTCCCCCTCTTTCTGTCTGCCTGCCTGTCTGTCTGTCTGTCTCCCTCTCCCTCCCCTCTCCCCCCCCCCCCCTCCATCTTTCTTTCAGTCTCTCAGTCTCTCGCTCACTCGCTCACTCTCCTTGCTGGTCTGTCTAGCTTCTCGCTTGTCTGTCTGTTTGTCTCTTTTAATCTCGCTCCCTCTCTCTTTGCTTGTCTCTCTGTCTGCCTGTCTATTTTTTTTTTTTATCTATCTCAGTGTCTCTGTCGCTAGTGTCTCCCCCCCCCCTCCCCCTCTCTCTGTCTGTCTGTTTTTCTTTCTTTCTTTTACTCCCCCTTCTCTCTCTCTCTCTCTCTCTCTCTCTCTCTCTCTCTCTCTCTCTCTGCATGCTTCTAGTCTCTCTGCAGTTTTGTTTGTTTATTATTAGTGTTTATCAAAGACAGATTGGATTAATAGGCTTTTATGACAGCCTTAGATCTTTATCCTTGTCAAGTAAAGTTTTCAAGTGTCATGTGTCAAATGTCTCTCTCTGCACTGTGTGGGGTGTGGGGTGGGTGGGGGTGGGGGTGGGCATTCCTGGCATAAGGCCAGAACGACCCCCCCCCCCCCCCCCCCCCCCCTATTTTTTATCTCACCGGGAGTCAATCTGGATCAACATTTCTTGATCGAAAAGTAACTCCCCGGGAGTTAGTTTAGGCATGTGCGTGTTTTAACTCTGGGGTAGAGTTAAAATACGCACGTGCCTAAACTAACTCCGGGGAGTTAAAAGCGGAGGGGAGTTAAAATGGATCGTTACACCGGTAGGCCTAATGGCCCCATCAAATCAACCAACACGTAACGATGCGTTACATCAGATCGCAACGTCAACATGTCGTCCATGCAATGCTGCCAGATGATGCACGTTGACAACGTGATGGTTCTGAGAGGGGAATGTGGGTTACAGAACCGAGGGACTGACAACAAGGTGTCTGACAGAATTTGGTCGGTGACAATACACTCTCCTTTTTATCGATTTATTATTTTAAGACATTCCTTCTTTTCTTCTTCTCTTTTCTTTCTTTCTTTTTTTTTTTTTTTTTTTTTTTTTAACATTAGAATAGTAGATGAGAACAGACATCCGCCTTTCACCTTCCTCAATGCCCCCCATCCCATCCTCACTTCTTTGTCCCACCCTCCCCCAACTCCCACCCACCCACCCCTCTCTCTCTCTCTCTCTCTCTCTCTCTCTCTTTTTCTCCATGCATTAGCGCTTCACGCCCACTCTCGTACACTGCTGTGTGAGCGGGCATTGAGCCTTTCACACTGACTGCACTCTGCAGCTAGCTGTTTAGTGGTGTAGGTTAAAAAAAGAAAAAAAAAAAAAAAAAAAAAAAAAGAAACAGCATGCCATTCTCCCTCCCCATTAAGCTCTCCCACCCACTCTTTGAGCTTTCTCTTCCTGTTATGTGTATTCATCAAATGTGAGTTACAATAGGCGTATAGCCGCTCGTGTGTCTGAAATGCATTATGTGAATGTGCGCATGTGTTAATTCATATTACAATGCTTGTGCTTGTGCAATAATGTTAAAAGTAATGATGGCCTAGTTTGTTTTTTTTTTTAATTAAATACAAATCGGTAAGCCTTACATCATAGGATATAAAGATATATAAAAAGAAAGTAGACCTAAATGAAATTACCACCCCCCCCCCCCCCCCACACACACACACACACACACAGACATCACACAAAGACATACAGACATAAGCGCGCGCGCACACACACACACACACACACACACACACACACACACAACACACACACACACACACACACACACACACACACATGCTCGATTCATGGAGAAAACCCTCAAACAACAACAAGCACAACAACAAAGACAACGACAATCAACAACAGGAACGGCAGCAATCAAAGACAAACAACACGAAACCACCACCACAGCAACGCCTTTTGATTAAAACCTGAACATTATGGCATGCCCTTAACACACGCAGACCCTCTTGAACACCCTGTTCTACTCCACTTTTTCAGCCGTGTGATAATCAACCTCCCCACCAGTAACTCACGACCAACGCCTGAGAACCTGATATCACTCTCCTCGAGTATCAGTCTCCTGAAGTATCTCCTCTTTCAAATCCAGACCTCTACAGGAGGACTGTGAAGACTCTCGAAGTAGCCATGAACAAGGGGTACGAAATCTTGAAAGGCAATGCCAGTCAACCTCAGAAGGGCTGGATAGCAGTCCACTTGGAGACAGTACTTCAAATAGATCTGAGAGACGGCACTGCTCCGAGCCAGATTTTACTGCTGGCTGGCCATAGCTTCAACAGTGTCGAAAGATGTTGCAGATATGACTGTATTACCCGGGGGGAGGGGGGGGGGGGGGGCGAGAGGGGGAGGGAGGGGGGAGGGGGATCCCAGGCACTTGAGAAGCGGATAAGCTACCGCTGTTGCATTTAGATCAAGGGGTGATTTCACAATGGCGGCAGTTTTACAGACACAACTCGAGTCGTGTTAGTAATGGCCGCGGTCGCGATGGAGGTGTCATCACACCTCTTAGCAGCTATACATGCAATATAAAATGGCAGTTGTTGTTGTCATTGTCGTCGTTGTCGTTGTTCCTTTAGGTGGATTTTTTTTTTTTTTGTCGTCGTTGTTTTTATTGGGATGTCCGTGTTGCACTGTCATACATGTCTTTCCCATGCAATATCTTGTTAGGACAGCTTGAACGTCTCTCTCTCTCTCTCTCTCTCTCTCTCTCTCTGTCCGTGTGTGAGCTTGCGTGCGTGCGTGCGTGCATGTGTGTGTGTATGTGTGTGTGTGTTTGCATGCGTGTGTGTGCGTGTGTGCCTGCGTGAGTGTGTGTGTGCGTGTGTGTGTGTGTGTGTGTGTGTGTGTGTGTGTGTGTGTGTGTGTGTGTGTGTGTATGTGTGTGTGTGTGTGCGCGCGCGCGCGCGTACGTGTCCGCTTGTGCTCGTGAGCGGGTTACACACACACACACACACACACACACACACACACACACACACACTATTTCATTTCATTTTTGAAGATGAAGGACATTAACACTGATGTCATATTTACATCAGTCGGGACCTTTTCAGAGTTCACTCGAAAAAAAAAAAAAAAGAAACAAAACAAGAATTCTAAGCCCTCAACAAATAAGTAAAAGATATCTCGGTATCAAAAGTTTCAGAGGGAAGCCAAATATTAGACAAGTGAATGAACAGAGAGACAGGCAAGGAGAACGAGCGAAATGTGAAGATGGACATACAGAGAGAGAGAGAGAGAGAGAGAGAGAGAGAGAGAGAGAGAGAGAGAGAGAGAGAGTCACGTATATCAATTCTGCAGTATCTAAAGGTTATCTGATATTCTACCATTAACTACGACACACAACGGATAAAAACCAAATCAAGCAGTGTAAAAATATTGTCAACACACATGAATCTATCAAAACAAAGTTTGGCGGGGGAGAATATCGAAAAGCACATCCCCTTTTGACCCCAGTCCACAAACAATCACGTGACACACGAGATCCCTGTCCCAATACACTTCGAGGACAAGCCACTCATGCACGTGCAACAAGACAAGCGGTGTCAACGTTCAAGTGGACACTTCAAGGCGTGCAAGGCGTCATGTTGGCATATGGATAACCGACAGAATGGGCTGTAACATCCGGCGTGTCAAGATGACATGCACTGATGGGTAACCTACGATGATCATCAACAGCTTGCCTGCTCTCTCTCTCTCTCTCTCTCTCTCTCTCTCTCTATATATATATATATATATTACAGCCATATACTGTATTGTTCTGGTTGTAGAATATGATCCGACGGCTGTTCTAAATTGAAGAAAGCTTTAATTAAATCGCAAAGCTCGTCCATCTGATTCACGATCTCGGCGATCTCGTCTTCATTCTGAATTGTGCTTTGCAACCCTAAATCGTTGAGGTTCGCGAAGATCACCGAACCACGTTCGCGTTTAAAAAAAAGAAAAAAAAAAAAAAAAAGAAAAAGGAAACTATTTGGGTTTCACGTAAAGGGAAATAATCATAGGAAAGCTCTCCTGTAATGAAATCAGTTTATCACAACTGGAAATCTGTTTGTGGTTGTTTGACCTAAATTTCCAGTTTTGAGTCGTTGGCAAATAATTTGATTCGGTGAGACCGAAACACTCAATTTCACAATAAATAAGTATGTGAAATTTGGGCGAAAGGGTTGCTGAAATTGATCCCATGGCCTATTCAAAACAGCCCCAAAGATCAGCAGGCCATTTTCATGTAAATCTTGCTGATAAGAACTGACTTGACTAATTATGTCAATGGACATAATACATAAAGACGAAATGCGTCAAAGATGTGACGTGTCACTTAAAGTGTTATCTGTCTTGCCGACATACATCGGCAGGGGAGAGGGGGTGGGGGTGGGGGGGGTGGGCAGGGGAGAGGGGGCGGGCAGAAACTAGGGGGGGGGGGGGGGGGGGGTCCTACAGTGAAACAGACTTGTCTTCTGTACTTTTTTTCTGTTTGTAATTTTTTCAATTATCTGTTAATCATCTTTTCTGGATCTTGCTGTGCAAACTTCCTGCCTTGTATTGAGCCTTTTCAAAATCGTGCCTATATTACATATCAAGAATGTTTCCTTTCGTGGAAAGCGAAGGGGAGGGGGGGGGGGGGTGTTTGGGAGAAAAGGGAGAAGGCAGGGGGAGGGGACTATTGTGACGGGAGGAACCGAATGCCTACGTGAGGAACGTTGGAGAAAAGGGGGGGGGAAGGGGGGAGAAGGGGGGGGGGGGGGGGGGGGGGTTGGGTTGTAAGGGTGCAGGGTAAGCGGGGGGGGGGGGGGGGGGGGGGGAAGAAAATGGGGGGGGGGGGTTTGAATCAAAGGGAAAGGGGTGTCTTAAAGAGAATAAAATTGGGCTTCTGTACTTTTTTTGCTTGCAATTTTCCTAAATATTTATTAATTATCTTTCTGGATTGTTGCTGTGCATACATCCTGTCTTGTATTGAGTCCCTTGAAAATCGTACCTATATTACATATCCAGAATGTTTCCTTCTGTAACAGTTTTTTCTCTTCTCTGACATTATCGATTGCTATTATCTGCAAAAAATCTAGTTCTTCTGAATCAGGATGGGGGGGGACTGTGCATACGTGTTTTGATACGTTACACTTTGTTGTTTTTTTTCAACTTTGTGTCCGATTTGTGATTAGCCCATCTGTATTTAAGATTTTTTGTGGACCCCACATACAACAGATCAGGATGGATCTTACATCTTATCACGTATATTACATTTTTTGTAGTACAAGTCAAGTGTTTCCTTATATACCAGAGTCTTCCATCCCAAGCTGATTTTATACTCTTAGTATTCTCCCCATGTTTACACACGTGTCACACCTCTTTGCCTGGCAAGTAAAATAACCTGGTTCTAATTTTGGTCCGTATTCTAGATTTCTCCTGGGGACGGTAGGTTTGTAAATTTCTCCTAAATTCCTACGGCGTCTGTCAGCAGATATTATTTGATTTTTTTGAAAAAACTCTCTTATTTTCTGGGTTAGAGTACAGTATTGATAAATGTCTCCTTATTATTTCTGATTTGGATGGATACCTTGGATCATAATTTGTCACCCAGGCTATCTTTTTGTCTTTTTTTTTCTTTCTTTTTCTTCTGTGAGTATTGTTTTCCCTGTTTTTCCTAGCCCCTTTATAAAGTTCTCTTTCCGCTTTCTGATAGTCCCAACCAGACATTGTAAAATATTTACTATATTCTTCTATTCTAGTTTTTAATGTATTATCCTCACTACACAGCATGCGCAGTCTAGTTCCTACACTGGAAATGAGTCCCTTGAACACAGCAGGGGAATGGCAGCTGTATGGAGGGAGGTACGCATGGTTATGTTTTGAAAACACATCTGTAATGATTTTGCCTTGTGAAATTTGAAGTTTTACATCTAAATAAGTTACTTCTTTGCCACTGGTGATTGTCCATTTAATGTTAGGTGGGTTCAGAGACTGGAGATGTTCTCTTTGAACCTCTTTACATGATTTTCATCAAGAAGGACAACAAATCCATCATCTCGAAACCTGCTCCAGTCTAGATATCGGAATTGTTCATTTACTTCTTGGGGTAACAGGGAAGAAATCATTGGTACTGGTGATGTTTCTACTAATTTTATATCAAGCTCTCCCATGTAAACATCAACATAAGTACATGAGTGCGCAGGTCCCATGGCAGTACCATGGTTAGGGCGTGCAAATACTTGGTCATCGTTGCCATCAGTAAACTCACACACATTTTCTGTCAGACAGATATCCAAGGCTTCCAACAGGCATCTGTTTGAGGTATTACCAATAGGAGAAGGTATAGTTTTTTTTACATTTTATCAAGTGCTGGTAGTCCCATGTCATTATTAACATTAGGGAATAAAGCCACTACATCACATACAACAAGTGTAGACTGAAGAGGGAGTGGGGCTATTTTATCATTGATCCATTGTATTTTTTTTAGGAAAGCTTTTGTATCTTTTATTTGGTACATCAATTTGTCATTTAAATGACTGACTAATTGTCGCTTGAATAAACTTAGAGAGATTTTCCACAGGAGTCCCACACCCCTGAAAGTAACATCGTGTAGGGTAAGGTTTCTTTTTATGCGTTTTAATTAAAGGTTTGCATTTCCCTGGTTTTTTTTTTTTTAATTCATTTACATAATGTTTAACATCTTCATTGATATCCCCTGTGCATGACCATTTATTGGACCATGCTCTTATTTTATCTTTAATTTGAGGGATGGGGTTTACGGTAGTATGTCATAAAAATCACCATTGTTAAGTTCATTAACAATTGTTTTATCGTCTTCCTCTAGAGCAGTAATAACTGTTACACCGACTTATCTGCATAACGACATGCTGCTCTATGAGTTAGCGGAAAGGCTCTTAGTTGTGACAGCGCTTTTCTTTGACCTTCTGTAAGATTGTCCCTTATTTTCCTTCTATTTTCTATAGCTAAAAAGTCATTGGTACATGCCTGGATAAAAGCTTCCAGTGCTGGGTCTGTCCTTGGAGCTGGTCTGGTTGTAGACCTGTACCATGGTTGTTTGACGAAGTGTTCAGAATCCCGGCAGTTATCGTCGTCGTCTTGAAGTTGAAAATATCTGTGCCACCGAAGTCTCTCAGCCCAGGCGTGAGTTCCAATCACTTGATCACTGACGTCAAGGGGTTCTTTAGGTGTCGGGGCAAAACAGTCAGGTAGTCTACATATCGAAATTTGATCTGGAGTAAGATTCACATTTTTTGCTAATACTACAGGATCATAAACTTTCAAGTCTTCTTCAGTTGGAGTATATTTATTTTGTTCTATCTTGTTCTTCTTTCCTCCCCTCTTCCTATTCTTTCTATGCTGTCTTACTGTTTTCACTCGGACATCTTCCGGATTATATCTAGTATATGTTGCCGGAGTAATTTTTTCTGGATCCTAACTTGAGTTGTCTACTTTTTTCTCTCGTCTGGACTGATCACATTTTCAAGTTTCGTCTTTTCCAAATTCTTAAGTTTTCTTTCATGTTTTCTTTTTTCAAAGTATAATTGATTTGAAGTCTCCTTTCTAACCTTTCCGACTAATTCATTTGTCCTGTTTTTTTTTTTTTCCAATAATCTTTTCAATTTTATTTCTAGTTGTATTGAAAAACTGTTCTCTATACTCCATGGTGCACAGTACCTGATTATAAATGTTGTCCAAAATCCTGGAGCTGGTGTTGTTCAAAGTATCTTGAATACTGCGACACAAGTCCAATTCATTAGCTTCAAAGGCCAAGTTGAAGTTCACAGCAAGTCCACGTGGGATGAGTTTCTTTTCTCGGCATCGGTCGAAGAACTGTTTCTTCAGTCTTAATCTCTGTACTTTTACGTGTGCATTTCGAAGTTGCCAGTAGTTGGAGTACATATTCTGCGGAAACTGCTGGAAGGGGGCCGGCATATTGGATGTATCCATACGGATATGGTAGTTTTCAATATTCAGTCCAATAAATTGCTGGACACCACTCCTCCCAAATATACTTCTGGGGTAAAAACTTGGAGTAAAATAAAAAACACAGAAGTAGACAGTTTCATTTTAAATTGTATATTCTCCAATAAAATTTTCGCTTAAAAAGCTTCTTCAGTAATGGCAACTGTTTTTATAAAAGCACACTGTATATATATGATACATTTAACAAGAAAACAGTTCAAGAAGCCTTTTTTTTTTTTTTTTTTTTTTTTTTGTACAAATTAGATAAACCCTTTTTCTCGTGCATTCATGTATCAACGTTCACACTCACTCTCTTGCCCAACATGTATGAGGATTTCCGTTCATCTTCGTAAACACCGGCGTATGCTTTCTCTCACTCCCACTCACCACCCTCCCCACTCTCTCCCACTCCCCCCAACGCCACCATCTCCACCAACGCATCAACCTGTTTCACTTCCCTCACTTTCTCTCTCTCTCTCTCTCTCTCTCTCTCCATATATCCAACGAACTCATTCATGTTAACTTTAAAATATGTGCACCCGAATTTCCATCCATTCTCGCAACCTACCAATGCAAACTCCAATGTCTTCAGAGGCACAGCATAACAGATCGAAACACATCCTCCAAAATACAGGCAAACAACAACAAACCCAACCCAACAAATATGGACAGAATGCCTACATGGGGGATATTGGAAAAATCAGAGGTGGGGGGGGGGGGTATAGAATGGGTAGGGTGGGGGAAAGGGTGGGGGTGGGGTGGATAAGGGCGCAGGGTAACTGCGGGGATGGAGAAGCCAGGGGGGGGGGGATAAGGGGGGGGGGGGGGGGGGGGTGGGGGGGGGGGTGGGCAGGGGAGAGGGGGCGGGCAGAAACTAAGGGAGAGGGGGGGGGGGGGTCCTACAGTGAACAAGACTTGTCTTCTGTACTTTTTTTCTGTTTGTAATTTTTTCAATTATCTATTAATCATCTTTTCTGGATCTTGCTGTGCAAACTTCCTGCTTGTATTGAGCCTTTTCAAAATCGTGCCTATATTACATATCAAGAATGTTTCCTTTCGTGGAAAGCGAAGGGGAGGGGGGGGGGGGGGGGGGGGGTGGTGTTTGGGAAGAAAAGGGAGAGGGCAGGGGGGGGAGGGGACTATTGTGACGGGAGGAACCGAATGCCTACGTGGGGAACGTTGGAGAAAAGGGAGGGCAGAAGGGGGGGGGGAAGGGGGGGGGTTGTTGGGTAAGGGTGCAGGGTAAGCGGGGGGAGGGGGGGGGGAAGAGAAACGGGAGGGGGGGGGGGGGTTTGAATCAAAGGGAAAGGGGTGTCTTAAAGAGAATAAAATTGGGCTTCTGTACTTTTTTTGCTTGCAATTTTCCTAAATATTTTATTAATTATCTTTCTGGATTGTTGCTGTGCATACATCCTGTCTTGTATTGAGTCCCTTGAAAATCGCACCTATATTACATATCCAGAATGTTTCCTTCTGTAACAGTTTTTTCTCTTCTCTGACATTATCGATTGCTATTATCTGCAAAAAATCTAGTTCTCTGAATCAGGATGGGGGACTGTGCATACGTGTTTTGATACGTTACACTTTGTTGTTTTTTTCAACTTTGTGTCTGATTTGTGATTAGCCCATCTGTATTTAAGATTCTTTGTGGACCCAACATACAACAGATCAGGATGGATCTTACATCTTATCACGTATATTACATTTTTTTGTAGTACAAGTCAAGTGTTTCCTTATATACCAGAGTCTTCCATCCCCAGCTGATTTTATACTCTCTTAGTATTCTCCTCATGTTTACACGTGTCACACCTCTTTGCCTGGCAAGTAAAATAACCTGGTTCTAATTTTGGTCCGTATTCTAGATTTCTCCTGGGGACGGTAGGTTTATAAATTTCTCCTAAATTCCTACGGCGTCTGTCAGCAGATATTATTTGATTTTTTTGAAAAAAACTTTCTTATTTTCTGGGTTAGAGTACAGTATTGATAAATGTCTCCTTATTATTTCTGATTTGGATGGATACCTTGGATCATAATTTGTCACCCAGGCTATCTTTTTGTCTTTTTTGGTTTCTTTTTCTTCTGTGAGTATATATATGTGTGTGTGTGTGTGTGTGTGTGTGTGTGTGTGTGTGTGTGTGTGTGTGTGTGTGTGTGTGTGTGTGTGTGTGTGTAAGCGCACGCTAACTCGATCTACTCAACAACAAGATGAGAATCATGTATTTGCCAGTGCTTCATGGATATTCATAGCAGCCAACCCAACCAATGTAATGCAGACATCTAATCCACTCTTTCCTCTCTTTGTTTGTGTTTGTCAGGGAGAGAAAATGAAGGAACTGAAGAAGAAGCACACAAAAGAACCTCAAGAAATTGGCTGCTGTCATTAAACCTACATATCGCTTTAACTTAACGGAATGCAGGCTTGTATGTACTCCTTTAAAACAGAGTAACTACCCTTTGTTTAGATTTGTCAACCGTGTAGTTACATTCTTCAAAGAAAAAACAAAACCTCAAACACTGAAAAACAAAGAAAGAAACAAACAAAAACAAAAACAAGTACTCCAATGTGAAAGAAAACAATGCAGGCGGTGTGGTACAAGGTACGTCAGTTTTTCTGGCCCATCCATTTGAAAGGATACTACCCTCTTTCACTGACGAGCTTGCTCGCCTATAGCAGCTTAGGGATAATCATTCGGCAACATCCTACCATAGGAAAACGAAAATCAATAACACGATTTGGAAATGATGATTGAAGTTTTTCCATCAAAGTTTTACAGAAAAAAAATATCCGCAATTCTTCTGCGCTGTTTCGAGCAAATGAACCTGAAATATTCTATTTGCTCGGCTGATTATAAACAACATGATTGACTGATTCATTAAATTGTCGGAGGTAAATCGCTCCAAATTGGGAATGGGAATGAAGCCTAATTGATTTGTTTCAATAAGGAAAAAGACCTGGCCATCAAGTCGCTTAGAGAGAGAGAGAGAGAGAGAGAGAGAGAGAGAGAGAGAGAGAGAGAGAGAGAGAGAGAGAGAGAGAGAGCATTAACTCATAAAGACGGCGAATCAAACGATGAAGGATTGTCTCTCAGCAGTCAGCTGCTGGAAGACAAATCTGTCACGGGACGAACGTGGACTTCAGACAACATGCACGCACACTGAAAGATGCAGTTAACCATATCAACGCTCATTGGTTTTGAAGAAGAAGAAGAAGAGAAGAAGGACATATGTAAGGATATTCATAGAACAGCTATGAACCGTCGAACATTTCTCCTTGCTCACTAACACGCAGTGGTGGTGACACTGGCAGAAAAAAAAAAAAAACTCTACATCGTCGTTCATGTATCTGTTAGCTCCCTCATTTGTTACGGGTTAAAGTGGTGATAGTATTTTCTGATAGGGACGTAAATGAATAAACAAGTAAATAAGGGACCTTGACACAGCGCCAGAGAATAACCATCTGCCACATGGCACGTTATGATCACAGGGAAGAAGAAAGGAAGAGCATCAGCATGCATACATGCATCAACAGACATACGTTTTAGGGGCAGCCATTGAATAGCAAAACATCAAAATTAATTACGAGTGACCTAAATAAATCTCACAAAGAAAAACAAACTGTCGCTGGAAAAAGGCTCAGAGAGAAAGAGGCGCAAACCCTGCAAGGTCCCACTATCTCCTTCACAAATAATTTTTTTTTTTACAGAAGCGTTTATTAAAAGGTGGACACTGCTTTTCTATCGTTTTTGAACCGGTGTTTGTTTTTGTTTATTTGTTTGTTTGATGCATATCGTCAGCTTTCTCAATAGACCCATTTAAAATAGAATTCTTTGTAGATGCTAATTCCAAGAAATAATTCCTGTTCATCTTAATATGAAAATTTACCCGATGTAATATTCAGTAATCCAGCCACGCCCAAAAGTACTCCCAGCGGGTGAGAAAGGGCACATGTCCAAATTTCACCGCATAAGAAGTAAATCCAGACCAACCTCCTTCTTTCTTGCCCTCCTTCAACATTCTCACTGTCCCTGAACGACAACACAACATAATTATCAATCACAGCACATTGCACCTGAATTTGAAGGGAAGGGAGGGAGAGGAGATTCTGGGTGTGATCCAGAATTCCTCCCTACCCTAAATAACGAACAAGTCGGGCAATTCTTGCTCCCATGATGAGATAAATACGCGCCCATAACTCCAACGAATGCTACTTACGACATCAAATTTCCAAGCAGAAATGACAACGCAGAGCACAGAAAACAAACAGGGAGACATCCATGGGGGTGTTTGGTGTGTTGTCATTTCTGCTAGGCGATTCGGTGTCGTAAGCAGCATTCGTTTGAAGTTACGGGCGCGGTTTTCTTTCA
>JADBJO010002016.1:147500-150000 GCA_016801955.1 Conus betulinus | reverse complement strand
AAGGGGCTGGTCCTCACGTTTGGCCCCAATACAAATCCCTGATACAGGGCAGCTTGCGTGCTTGTCGTGTGTGCTTGTGTGGCGACTTGAGAGAATGGATGAATACTCTACGGACCCAGTAATAGATAGAAGGCACATGCATGTGCCTCTCCTCGAACAACATAGGACCTTGCGAGATGTCTGTGATAAGCCCCTGAAGGCTTATCCTAGGGCGGGCATTTAAGACTCAAAGGGTAAAAACTGTTTTGAAAACTGTGGGTGAGGGACGGGTTGGAGAAGAATGATGAGGGAGAGAGAGAGAGAGAGAGAGAGAGAGAGAGAGAGAGAGAGAGAGAGAGAGAGAGAGAGAGAGACAGAGACAACAATCTTTATAACAAGGATGAACACGGAGTAAGGGAGACGAAACAGAAGGAAAAGAATAGTGAAAAAAAAAAAGAGAGCCATGTGCAAAAAAACCCCGGCAGTTTCAGTTTGGATATCTAACGTATAAAATGATTTTAGTTGTATCTTTAAAGGCAGCCTGTTTTCCCTTCATCTTTCTCTCTCAAACACTCTTTCAATTGATTGCGAACGGTTTTCTCCATATTGATGTGAGGAAACAGCGCTGTATGTTTCACTTTCAGTTTTATCATTACCAAGCTAGCCGATTACACACAAGCCCTTTTTATTTAGTGCATTCTTAAGAGAGAGAGAGAGAGAGAGAGAGAGAGAGAGAGAGAGGAGAGAGAGAGAGAGAGAGAGAGAGAGAGAGGAGAGAGAGAGAGAGAGAGAGAGAGAGAGAGAGAGAGAGAGAGAGAGAGAGAGAGAGAGCGCTAAAACAAACAAAAAGTGAATCAGCTTAGCAAAGCAGCTAGCCCCCAGTTAACCTACCAGCTCGTCAACCAACCAAAAAACAGCCTCCCCCAACCAACCAACCAACCACCAACCAACCAACCATCCAGTTGACCGATCACCAAAACCAGCTAGGCAATAGACGAATCCATCAATGACAAACAAACAAAAACGTAGCCAAACAGCAAGCAGCCAAACTAAACAGCCACAAAAATAAAAGAAAATGAAAATCAATAAACACACGATACCCAGCAAGCTAACACACCTTTAAAAAAAAAAAAAAAAAAAAAAAGAAAAAAAAAAACACAAAACAAACAAAAAAAGTCAACCATTTTATCATCCCTGTTGATGAATCACAGTGTTTTCAACACAGCTCCATCCCCCATCCCCAGAGACCCCATCACTACTCAGGTCCACCCCCCCCCCTCATCCCCGCCCACCTGCCCCCACCCCCCTCATATCCTCACCTCCCCCTCCCCCCTCTTTTTAAAAAACAAACAACAAAACAAAACAAAACCTTGAGCCATAGCCAGGCAATGGAAAGCGGGTATTATTTTCGATGCTCGGTGTGTGTGTGAGAGAGAGTTTGTGTTTCTTCTTTGTCCGCCAGATAACTGGAAACCAGTTCAGCTAGTCTGTTATTCATCACACATCACCGTCCGCTCCTCGCTCACCATCACCACCTTCACCCCACCCCACAACTACCACCCCCACACCCTCCCCCCCTTTATGTGACGCAGGGGGGTAGGGAAAGGGGCCTCTTTTTGCATGTAAAATGTATCACGGGGGGCTTGCGGAATTCAATGCTCCTACTTCTTTTTTTCTTTTTGTTGTCAGTCTCAACGCCTTTTCTTCTTCTTCTTCTTCTTTCTTTCTTCTCTTTCTGTCTTTCCTTTCTCTTTCTCCTTTCTTTCTTGACTTCTTCTTTCTTCTTTCTTTCTTCTCTTCTTGTCTTCGACCCTTTTTTTTCTTCTTCTTCTTCTTCTTTCTTCTTTCTTATTTCTTTCTTCTTTCTTTCTTTCTTTCTTTCTTTTCTTCTTTCTTTTCTTTTTTCTTTTTTCTTTCTTCTTATTTCTTTCTTCTTTTTGGCTTTTCTTTCTTTCTTTTTTCTTCTTTTGTCTTTCCGTTTCTTTCTTCTTCTTCTTCTTCTTCTTTCTTATACTTTTTCTTCTTTTTTTTTTTTTCTTCTTTCTTATTTCTTTCTTTTCTTCTTTCTTCTTCTCTTTCTTCTTCTTTCTTCTTCTGTCCTCCTTCTTTCTTCTTTCTCAACTGGTCGTCGGGTTTTTTTTCTCTCTGCTTTTCTGGTCCATCACTTATCTATGTTCTAGAAAGTCAACGTTCTTTTTCTCAATTTTCTTTTTTTTTTTTTTTTTTCAATCGAGGACGCCATGGGGGTGGGGGGGGGGGGGGTGGGGGGATGGGGGTGTCCTTCAGCATGAATTGTATCCCCTGTCTTCTGTATATTCTGCTGCTAGTCATTTCCTCCTTTCTATCGTTTCTCTTCTCAGATGTTTTTCTCTGTCGTTAATAATGTTTCTTCATTGTTTGCCTGCCGCATTTGTGGCCATCAGCCATTTCCTTACCTTTGTGCTGAAAAGGCGATTCTTTACTGTTTGTTTTCCCTCGTGTTACAAATTATAACACACCAGCATTTTGGTTTGCTTGCTTT
>JADBJO010002016.1:140000-142500 GCA_016801955.1 Conus betulinus | reverse complement strand
ATCTTGTTGCTGTTTTTTTTCTACACTTTGCTGGCTTTTCATTCTGCTAACCCATTTTTTTCTTCCTGGCCATTCTCGTTCCCTGTTCCTCGTTCTTCTCCGTTTCTGCTTATTCCTTCTGTTTCTTTGCCATCTTCACTTTTTTTTTCTTTCTTTTTTCCTTCTTTTCATTCTTTTTTCATTCCTTCCTACACTCCTCTTTCTCATTCTACTACCTTTCGTTCCTGTTGTTGCTGCTGTGTTGTTGTTGTCCTTTCTCTTCGCTTCTATCTCATCATTTCATCCTCTTCGTTATATTCTAATTCTTCATCATCACTGCACACATCACCTTTCCCTTCTTTACCTTCTTCTTTCGTGGCCTCAGTCATGCACAAGGTTAGTCAAACAGACAGAATAAATTAAAGTGATCGTAAAGTTAGATGACTTCTGTGTCCAAGATTTTAGTTAAGAGTCAGGGAAACGATTTGATCACGGTCACCGTTTTCGTTCAGGGATGGGTCAGAGTCAAGTTGTTTCCAAATTCACCCCGAATTAACAGCCACATTGAGCACGTTTGAACAAACGAAACAGGCCGCATTTGAGCACGTTTAAACAAAACCAAACAGGCCACATTGAGCACGTTTGAACAAACGAAACAGGCCGCATTTGAGCACGTTTGAACAAACGAAACAGGCCGCATTTGAGCACGTTTGAATAAACGAGACAGGCCGCATTTGAGCACGTTTGAATAAACGAGACAGGCCACATTTGAGCACGCTTGAACAAACGAAACAGGCCACATTTGAGAACGTTTGAACAAACGAAACTTTCCACAAAAGCGAGCCTAACCTTCCTGCTCGAAGAAAGTCAGAAGAGCTCTGGAATGAGAGACGGTAATCATGGCTTGACCACATTCTGGTTCCTCCTGTTCTTCCTTTCTTCTTTCTTTCCCCTTACGTCACGAGAAATCCCAGTGTCAGTCCCCCCCCCAATAGCTACAGGTCACGTGGCACGCGCGCTTCTGGCACGTGCGTTTCGACAAGACGAGAGGTTGGCGCGGCGTGCAGGGAACATTTAGCTCGCCATAAATTGAGTTTGGACGTTTGCTTTGCCATTAAGGATGGATTTTCATTTCCCTGCTGTCTGGACTGGAAGGATGTCGCCCGCCGATCGAAGTGTCATCTATCTTCTATCTGCGTCGATCACGTTTTGGCGTTCGTCAGGGGCCTGCTTCTAGAGTACTTCCTTTGTCATCATACAGGCCTATAAAAACATGCAAACATAAGGCCTATAATTAATGGGGAGGGGGGGGGGGGGGGGGGGGGGGCTTGGGGAAGGGGGGGGGGGGGGGGTTGGGAGGGGGGGAGGAGGGCTGGAAGGTTTCGTTGGTCACTGCAGGCGATAGGGATGTTGAAATTTGTTTTTTCTCTCTTTTTTTTTTTTTTTTTTTTTTTTTTTTTGCATTCTACTTCGTTTGTTTTTTTTATTGTTCAATCAGCGGTTTATCTTACAAAAAAAGTCCATTAAGTAGTATTCTGTGCACTTTAGATCACTTCAAATGTTTATCTTTGATCCCATCTTCTCTATCCATCAGTCTTCCTCCTACACACTAACTGTCCCACCCCTCACCCATCTACCCTTTCACCCTTTAGAAAACACACACCACACACACACACACACACAACACACAACCACACCCACACACACACACACACACACACACACACACACACACACACACACCACACACACACACACACATGCACGCCATTGATCCAGATCCGTGCTATTGTTCCAGATCCGTGCCATTGTTCCAGAGACAAGGGCGCACACTGTAGTTTCTTCTTCAAGGTTACATCAAATTACGAACCTGGTTTTAACGAAATTCTCTGGGGAAAAAATGACAGTGGCACTAGGACAAACCCATTTAATGTAGGTATACATCTTTGGTGTGAATCTGGAGCCAGATCCGTTCAGCAAGACTTGAAACACACACACACCACACACACACACACACACACACACACACACACACACACACACACACACACACACACACAAAGAAAGTAAGAAAGTAAGTAAAGAAAGAAAGAAAGAAAGAAAGAACAAAAACAAACAAACAAAAACAAAACCTACAGACCTGATTTCATAAACTTGACAACCTGGAACCTCTTTAAACACACACACACACACACACACACACACACACACACACACACACACACACACACACACACACACACACACACACACACATTGAATTTGGGCTCCAACCCGTGTTACTTATCCTACCCAGATCCTAGAGCGAACGTGTGATCGTCTCAGCAAGATGACGCAGAAACTACAGAACCGATTTCAACAAAACTGGGTGGAAAGACCAGCAGCCGCCGAGGCTAAGTGGTTAACCTCGCGGACTTAACAGCAGAGAGGTCGTTGGTTTCATTCCCATCATGACCGTTTATTTGTGGATTTTTTTTTTTTTTTTTGCCCCGACGGGCTCCTACCCAGAGATGAGTTTCCT
>JADBJO010002016.1:125000-130000 GCA_016801955.1 Conus betulinus | reverse complement strand
ACATTTTCACAGAATGTTTTTCTAAAGGTAGATCCATTTATTGGTACAACACACCAGTTCTCAATTTAATGATCCCGTCCCGGAAAACATCTTATATCTAGAAATTAGAAATAGGGTTCACTTTCAAATGATCTTTAAAAAAGCCTGTAGGTGCTGTATATATCCTTGATCATAACAGACGCATTCCATTCTTGATATAATTATCTTTTAGTCGTTGTTTTTGAACAAATTTACAAATGAAATGAAATTTCACACCCTACTCCCTGTTTAACCATGCATCCCCAAAACCCCATTCTGAACAAAATATTTCTTACTAAACTAGCCCAGCACCTCTGCCATCTAGATTCTTACGCATGATATACGACAGTTTTGGAAGTCTTTTAGTATCCATCTTCAAGATCTTAAGCAGTACTTAATACATCTCACAGAACTATTAACGTACAAGGGGTATCGCCCACAATCTCACCATGAACGAACTTATTTGGTACTTTTAAAGGGACTTTCAAAACCGCTTACATGCAAATGTGTGTACGTTTCATATAATGCATTCTATTTAGGCCCCACATTTCAGCTACATACATGATATAGGTTGCACCTGAGAATAAAACATCCTAAAGAAACAAGATTTTGAAATATCATGAAGTTCTGCTGATATGTTTCACGCATTGAGAAAAACAAAACACCGAAGGTGCTGGGGAGGACCCAGAGAAGCACTGCCTTCACCTGCCTTTGAGCAGTTCCTGTACCACCCTTGGAGGCCTGCGCTGTGTTGACGATGGGTACAGGCACGCGCAGGACATTCCATTAAGATATCAAGGGAACATAATGCTCCTGAACAGAGGTAAATCAGAACTACAGGATGCAACTCATAACAGCCTTAAAGTAGCATCCCCATGGGTACCAGCCCGTGTTTCATGACTGCAGAGCCCACCGGCGAAAAACACCACCTCCAGCTGTCGAGCACACCCCAGACCCAACCACCCTGCCCAAGGGACAGATGAAGACAGTTGCCACTCCAGACACAAGCTCTTCTGCCTTTTTACCGCCAGGGCATCGACGCATTTCTGCAAGCTCATTTTCGTCGTAAAGACTAAAACCCAAATTAATTTATATTCATTTACGACTTCCAAGGTATTACCGTCCAAAGTCCATTTATCGCTCTTGCCCAAAAGCTCCTCTTTCCGAAAAACCAAAAATTTTTGTTTATCTGTATTCATATTCAAAAAAAGTTTTTTTTTTACAAGCATCATTCAATACATCAATTTGATTCTGAAGACCTCTTGCAGTGATGGACAAAAGGACAATGTCATCTGCGAACAAAAGCAGAAATAGTTCGAGACCAGGAAAGACTGAAACACCATGTATACCATATTCAACCACGGCTGCCGCAATTTCGTTGATAAAAAAACTGAAAAAAGTTCAGGGCTAAGTATACAGCCTTGCCTCAAACCAACAAGACATTCGAAAAAATCTGTCAAATGATCATCAGTCCTGACATACGAAACTACAGAGTTATATATTGCCATAAACAGCTTCATAAATTTACCATGTATCCCATTTTTTTAGTAGAATTCGAACAAAGGCCCATGTTGCACCGAGTCAAATGCCTTTTTTAAGATCTGCAAAATACACATAGAGTTTACCCACTCTTTTGAAAAGCACTTTTCAATGATTGCGTTCAAAGTAAAAATATGATCAACAGTAGAATATCCCTTTCTAAATCCTGCCTGAGACTCTGTTAAACGTTCTGTTTGTTTCAATCCACTTTACAAGACTTTGATTTTAAAATCATAATATAACATTTGCTCATCAAGCTTAACAAGGAAACTTCTCTATAATTGTCTGGCTGAGTTTTGTCATCTTTTTTGAAAAAAAACATTGACACAATGATAGCTTTTGTACAATCTTCAGGGTATGAACCGTTATCAAATAAAGTATTGAATAATTTCGTGATAAAAGCAACTGATAAATCGTTACATGATTTTAACATTTCTAGAAACTACTCTGTCGATTCCACAGGCTTCCCCATTTTTTTTCAATTTACATACAGCCTCAAAAACTTCCCTTTGAGTAATAAGTAAATTCAGATAATCACAAATTGAATCAAAATTTTCAAAGCTAAAAATCGTTTGTTTTAAATATCTGGAACATTGAAAGTGTCGCAAAATGATCAAACCACTGTTGCTCTGATATTTCTGAGCAAACACCAGTTCTTCTTTCACCTGAAACACATCTAATCTCTCTCCAGAATGATTTGCTGTCTTTACCAAGGGAAGCGAGCTGTCTTGTTTTTGCCCATTTAAAACTACGTCTTTTTTTTTTGTTGAATCAATGCCTTATAATCTTTCCAATCTTGAACGTACTGCCTTCGTTCGTCAGGCTGTTTTATTTGTCTAAACACAGTTAACGACTGTCTATTTTTTTCCCCTGAGATTTGTGTTGACATGACTGTCATACCAATGCGGAAGTCTGACATTATCACCGACATAAAATGCGCTTCATCATGCAATTGCTGAAACAAACTAAGGCACCAGAAAACAATCTCCCAGCTTGATTAATATCGCTGTCAAGTAATGCGGAAAAGCTAGGGAACACATGTTTTGAATTTCAACTGTGTTAAGACTGTCAAAAACCTGTGTTGCTCCAAGGTTGGATTCCATACTTGTTTTCCATCCATTTAAATCCCGTCGTATTTTTTCACTCACAGTTTTTATACCATCACTTAAAAATTCTTCGGTTACATACAGTTTAATACAAACAGGCAAGTGTGTTGAGTCAATGGATGGCAAAACGCGCAAATGAGCTGACACGCTGCTGCAAAATATATCACTGGAAGTTATAAAATAATCGATAGTGCTACCACCACCACTGAAAAAAAAGTGAATGAATGATCAAACCGATAATGACTAAGACCATTGACAAAAAACGCACTCGAACGACATACATAGACTGAGTAAAATCTTTTCCAAAATGTTGTTAACTTCTTTATCATCAGAGCTTTCTCCGTAAATATATAGTGTTTACATACAGAGACATAGAGTGGATGACACACACACACACACACACACCACACACACCACACACACACACACACCCAGAGAAGAGAGAGAGAGAGAGAGAGAGTCCCTCCAACTGATGATATAACTGTTGCCAAGGTGAACCATGTTGGACTGGACCCCTGTAGACGTTGATGTCAATCCACTCTCCTCCCTTCACCCCCTATAGTATAACCTCCTCCTCCTCCTCCACCACCCACCACCACCCTCACCGCTCTAACGGGGTCCCTGACAACCCAATCCACGGCCAACCTGAACTGATAAGTCACGCCACTGACACACACCCCGTGACTTTCCTCACCCGGCAAAATCGTCCCCACCCCCCCTCCCCCCCGCCCCTCTCCCCTCCCGAACTCCTCCACCTACCCCTCCCTTCTTCCCCCCCCCCCCACTCTCTCATCCCCATCCCTCTCTTCTCCACCCTCTCTCTTTCTCTCTCTGACCAGCCACTCTTATTATCCCCTCCTCGCCCCAAGTACCTCCCCACCACCCCCCCGCCACGCCGCTCTCTCCATCTTCTGTGTGNTGACGATAAGCGCCATAACCCATGAGACTACAAATATCTGCACCACCATCGCGTTTCCCACACAATCATCACCATCCCCATCATCTGAAACACCACGACTGGTTCTGAATAACTTATTATTATTCTTTCCCCAAAAGTAAAACAGTTCAGCGACACGGTGGGCAAGCGAGTAGAGAGGTGGACGAGGTCAGGGACGGAGTGGTAGGGAGGTAGGGGAGTAGGCAGCGAGATAGAATGCTGGAGGGAGATGGGATAGAAAGCTGGGAGGAAGAGGGGATTGAAGGTAAATATGTGGGATTAAAAAAAAAAAAAGAATATTTGCACATGTTTTTCTTTCACCACTGTCGCTTAAATATCTGAAAGTTCTGTCTAGCTTCTGGGTTTCTCAGAGTCTGGGGGGAAAAAGAACTACTGACCAACTCCCAATTTCCCATCGTACAGCGAGGGAACAACTCGCTGTCAGGATCATGGCTGTTTCAGCTTTGGTTGAAGAATCGGACATGTAATATAACACACGCAGGCGTCTGACCTGATAGCAAAAGTGCACGGCTGCATTGCGCGCGCGTGTGTGTCTGAATCTGCATCTGTGTGTGTGCGTGCGTGCGTGCGTGCGTGCGTGCGTGCGTGCGTGCGTGTGTGTGTGTGTGTGGAGAGAGAGAGAGAGAGAGAGGAGAGAGAGAGAGAGAGAGAGAGAGAAAGAGAGAGTACAACCATGAATTAATCTGACAATAAACTGGTTTCAGTCAGAGTGTGTGTGTGTGTGTGTGTGTGTGTGTGTGTGTGTGTGTGTGTGTGTGTGTGTATGTGTGTGTGTGTGTGTGTGTTGCGTGCGTGCGTGCGTGCGTGCGTGCGTGCTGTGCGTGCGTGCGTTGCGTGCGTGTGTGTGTGTGTGTGTGTGTGTTGTGTGTTGTTTGAGTGTATGTGTGTGTATGTGTGAGTGTATGTGTGTGTGTTGTCAATGGGAGAAGAGCGTGGTGTCATTAATGGATGAGAAATACAACATGGGGGACTATCCTTTTCCAAGGCTTTTGGGACATGCTCTCTTTTCTGCTGTTTTTTTTTTCCCCTGAATACATTCAAATCCACTATGCCAATCCCAAACCATAAACTTCCTAAGCTCAAAATTCTTTACAAGTGAAATGTTCCAGTTCTACTGACCGTAAGTAAGTCAGTTAACACAACTCGGTCCCCTAACTTTTCCCTCCCGTTCCATCTCTCTCTCTCTCTCTCTCTCTCTCTCTCTCCCTCCCTCTCTCTCCCTCCCTCTCTCTCTCCCTCCTCTCTCCCTCTCTCTCTCTCCCTCTCTCTCTCTCTCTCTCTCTCTCTCTCTCCGCTCTCTCTCCTTTCAATAACACTTTCACATTTGAGGAGCTTATCGCACAGGCTGTCGCCACAACTCAATTTGATGTCAAGTGAGC
>JADBJO010002016.1:115000-120000 GCA_016801955.1 Conus betulinus | reverse complement strand
GAAGAGATGAGAGAGGGAGAGAGGGAGATTCGTTATTAGAGGTTCCTCGCGACACAAAAAAAACAATCTGCACCCTAACAATACAGCCACAACAACAACAACAACAACAACAACACACATCCAGACCCTTGGGTCACTGCTTCCGAGGGATATTATTCTGGAACAGAATCTCACATAATCCGACCTGCCCCTGGGGTCTCTTATACATTTTAAGACGGAATTATACCGAAGCTCAAATCTATTCGGTGTCTTATTTTGATCTCCTTATGATTGGTTGTAATCCCTGCCCCTCCATCCTCCTACCTCCCCCTACTCACCTTTTATTTATTTATTTTTTTTAATTTACGGTATGTTAGTAATGCTTGAAACGCTGCTCTTCATGGATGAATCCTTTTCGATTACAGAAAAGAAGATCGCAGCTGAGCTGGCGTCAGAAGCTGTGGATGCTAATGTCAGAGGTTTCTCATTTTCTGTTCCCCTATCTGGGTCAGTGCTGTCCTATCAACATAGCATCGCCTTACATGGATTACACAGTGACAATACCTGCGCGAGGGGGGTTAGAAGATGGTAGGAGCCGTTTCTTTTATTGCTGCAAAACTACCATGAAAACATTCTGACCCCTACACTGCTTCTCTTATCTCTTTGTCTCTCTGTCTCTGTTCTCTCTCTGTCTCTGTCTCTCTCTCTCTTTTCTCTCTCTCTCTCCTTCCTCTCTCTCTCGCTCTCTCTCTCTCTCTCTCTCTCTCTCTCTCTCTCTCTCTCACGTCATCCTAACTCAATTAGTTTCCTCTTCCGGCTGTAAATGGAACGGGCACACCCCTATTTCCTTAGGCAGTAACGTGAACAGTACAAGACATCGGCATCGGTGCGCGCCGTGCGTGCGTAGGTGTGTTACATAGTTTACACACTCAGACTTACCTAGTCAGTTTACCACACCTAATCAAATGATCGAACCGTGATCCGAACCTTTTTCAAAGTCTGTCTATAGGCCTCTTTCATGGCTCTTGCTTGTTCTATAGGCTTCTTTCCAAGGCACTATGTTCTTGGCCAGCAATAAGCAACCAAAAAAAAAACCCGAAGAAAACAAACAAACCAAAAAAAAAAAGGTTTTTGCTTTTCTAAAGATCGAGA
Source organism: Conus betulinus (assembly GCA_016801955.1). Taxonomy (NCBI): domain Eukaryota; kingdom Metazoa; phylum Mollusca; class Gastropoda; order Neogastropoda; family Conidae; genus Conus; species Conus betulinus. The sequence continues at coordinate 118,869 of JADBJO010002016.1, read as the reverse complement.
AGACCTGCACTGACATCCAAAATAACATTCCTTAGTCCCGGTGAATTTGTTTTGATGCGTATTGACGTATAGTGTCTCCACATTCTTTAGCATATTCCAGGATTAAGCGTTAAAGTCAGGTTTACGTGCAGAAGAAAACATACAAGGTGCGTGGGACACACACAGTGGCTATGTGCTTAAAAAAACAAAAACAAACAAACAAACAAACAAATGAAATGAGTTCATAGGCGAATTAATTCTGGGAGTGAACGCTTAACAAAAAAAAAAAAAGCAACAAAAGCAACAAAACAACCAAAAACCACAAAACAAAAAAAAAAAAGAAGTTTTGCGTGTTTTCTTTGCTTTTAATCCCACCCTCTCCTCGCCTTCTCTCTGCATTACGTTCGGTTGAACACTTAACAAGAAAAAATAGGTCCGTCTGTTTTTAATCACTCCCATCTCGTACTCAATCCTCTCTCCTCCTCCTCCTCCTCTTCTCCTCCTCCTCCTCTTCCTCCTCCTTTTTCCTCTCCTCCCTCCTCTTTCTCTTCCCCCCTCCTTCTCTTCTTCCTTTCCTTCTTTTCCTCCTCCTCCTCCTTCCTCTCCTCCTCCTGCTCCTCCTTTACACAAACACGCACAACAATACCACGATACCTGATCCTATATTTTTCTCATGACTTGTCTCTTCAACTTCCTTTTGTCACTGTTGAAGTACCCGCCATACATAAGCCCATACATTTCATTTTCATTGCTGCAGCACAAAAAAAAAGAAAAGAAAAAATCAAGAGAAAAGAATGAAAAAAAAAAAAAAAAAAAAAAAAAAAAAAAAAAAAAAGAAAGAAGAAGAAGAAAAGTCCTCTCTCAGAGCACAGCTCCGGGTCTTCCCGCTCCCGTCTTGTCTCTCGGTTCATCGCATGCCGCCCGTAACCCCGAACAGACATTTGGGTTGGGACAGCACTAATGACTTCACACTAACTGTACGTCTCCAGCTGTTCCGGTTCTCCGGGGCCTGAAGACAACTCAATCAGGAGAGACCTGTCCACCTTCCCCCGGAGGTGGTCTGCTGACTAATTAACAGCCAAGACACAGAACTGTCACTGTCACTGATTGCCCCCCCCCCCCCCCCCCCCCCCCCCCCCCCCCCCCCCCCCCCCCCCCCCCCTCTCTCTGCTGTTGTTGCCGCGCATTTTGAACAGCGCCTCCGTAGCTGACCATGACCACCATCTCTCTCTCTCTCTCTCTCCTCTCTCTCTCTCTCTCTCTCTCTGTGGGGGGGGAGGGGAAATCCGGTGCGATTTCCCGGGGGAAATGACCATGACGATTTGCAGCCGGGTAAACCCAAAGCTGGCTAATGCACGGAAACAATCTAAATTTACACGTTTATTCTTTAAACGCCATTATTCCAAGTGCATAACGAAGTGAAAGGACAGGTCATCATGTGCATGATGACTATGCATGACAAAAGTGATAGACAGGTCATAATGTGCATGATGACTATACATGACAAAGTGATAGACAGGTCATAATGTGCATGATGACTCTATGCATGATGACTATGTATGACAAAGTGATAGACAGGTCATAATGTGCATGATGACTATACATGACAAAGTGATAGACAGGTCATTATGTGCATGATGACTCTATGCATGATGACTATATATGACAAAGTGATAGACAGGTCATAATGTGCATGATGACTATACATGACAAAGTGATAGACAGGTCATAATGTGCATGATGACTATGCATGATGACTATGTATGACAAAGTGATAGACAGGTCATAATATGTGCATGATGACTATACATGATGACTATTCATGTCAAAGTGAAGGACAGGTCATAATATGTGCCTGATGACTATGCATGGCAAATGTCAAGAAAACACGAGTACAAAAAACTCCACTAAGATACGGACGTTACGGGACAGAGAAGCCGGGGAATGAGGGAGGGTTTAAAAATGAAATCTTGTGTGTAAAGCCAACTGAGTTACAAAACCTGTACAAATTTTGGCTGGTCGAGCGAATTCCGTGGGTGCTCTGGTACCGAGTTAAGCTGGTATTGTAGCGATGTCACATATAACGATGTCACATATAGCGATGTCACATATCCTCACATGACACTGGAGAGGTCCAGAACAGATGAAGACTGGGTCCTGTACAGATGAAGACTGGTCCTGTACAGATGAAGACTGTCCTGTACAGGCAAAAGCCGGCTTTGGACAGTGAAGAAAAGCGTTGCACCGAAGCAGTCTGGCACTGTGATGGCAGACACACGTCTGTGGTTGGCTCGGAATGGCCCAACGAAGAATGGTGTGCTGCATTAGCACATCCTGATCCTCTATCACATTTTCTGGTAAAAGTTTCTCCGAACATCCATTTTTTTTTCCAGTGTGCAGTATAGGATGACCTAGGTACCTGTCCAACCACAAGCTCGGCGGGTATCTTACTTGTCTCGTTCATGGAGTGAATAACGAATCTGAGTCCTGAGCTCCAATGTTCATCATTATTTCCCACCCATTTCCCTTATTTCAAGTGAAGGTCCGCTTTTCCGCATTCCACACAGCCCTGGAATTGTAGATGGCAAGGCTGGCCGTGTGATCCGATCAGACCCTCCTCTGGATTCTCAGTGCACTGATGAACTCGGCAACGAACTCGCGTCCATTATCTGATTGAACAACTTTGGGAAGTCCAAACTTACAGAACTGAGCTATCACATTTTCGGACACACTTGTCTCTGCCGTGCCTGAGTCCCGTGAACTGACCATCAAGGTCGACTTGACATTTCGAGGAAATGAACGTGCACGGGAGTCGGGAAACCAGGTTTACATCGGCTTTTCAGTTGGGTGGTGAATTAAAGGGTTGACGCACTCCTCACGACGGACAGGTTTGCAGAAAGAGATGAATAACACAACATTTGGTTACTGCGTAAAGGGAGAGGTTCAGGGGAATAATTTGTTTAATGCGAAAATATCTTCTTCCCTATGTGAAGGAGGTTGATTGTGAGAGTCCTTATTCCATGTTATTTACTTTTGATATGAAGTTTTTTGGTCTTCATAAAAAACTTGTTACTTGTGTGTGCGTATGATCCGCCCGAAAATTCCCCTCATTACTCTATCAGTGGTTTTGACAACGGCATTGATTTGTTGGAAAATTGCATTGTTAGTAAATGGCTGCATTTGGAAGGCACTGAAATATTAATATGTGGTGATATGAACGCCAGAACTTCTGATAAGACCCCATACATTTTAGATGAATATAAAGTACACGTTAACTATAATAAGATTGATAGTCGCATGGAAAGAACTTCTCAAGATAAAATGTTGAATTTACATGGAAAGAAGTTCTTAAACATGTTCACTGTTTTGGAACTGTACATTTTAAAACGGAATGTGTAATGGCGACCTTGAAGGCCGTTTCACATATATTTCTGATTTAGGATGCAGTGTGAACGATTATTTTCTGATGTCAGTAAATGGGTTTGAGTTATTGTGTGAAACAGTTAACACTTAAAGTTATAGAAAGATTTGAATCTGATCATATGCCCTTTGTGCTATGTACTGATATACAAAATGCTAATAAAATGCACTAGTACTGGTTCGAATGGTAAACATAATCAGTTTATAGTTAAATACTGCTGGAATAAGGATTATGCCCCGAAATTTACACAGTCCATGGACTCTCAGGATGTGAAAGAGAAAAAATGGCAGTGGCAGAAAGAAGACCATAAACTCCAGAAAGACCATAAACTTTAAACAAAAATTAAAAAAAAAAAAACATTCAATAGGAACACTATCAAACTATCTTATTTGTGTATGCCAAATCTTTTAAAAAAAAAAAACAACAACAACAACAACAACATAATTGATGCTTCGAACAAAAAGAAAAC
>JADBJO010002016.1:107500-112500 GCA_016801955.1 Conus betulinus | reverse complement strand
CTCTACCCCAGAGGCAGGAGGAAGCCAAATTAGCAGCGTTAGGTCCGCTCCACTGACACAGGCAATCCCTCGGGAACAGTTGAAGGTACTCGTCACAGAGGCGTCTTCAGCTGGGGGATTCTGTGACTGAATGGAAGATGGGCAGATATTCTCGATGGGGAAACGTGTGTGTGTGAGCGTGGGTGTGTGGGTGGTGTTCGGGTGGGTGCTTGGGTTGGGGTGGGGTGGGACGTGAGGGGAGTGCGACTGTCTGTATGCCTCATCTCTCTGTCTGTCTGTCTGTCCGTCTGTCAATCTCTCTCTCTCTCTCTCTCTCTCTCTCTCTCTCTCTCTCTCTCTCTCGTCTGCCTCTCTGTGTCCCTTTCTCTATCCTCTTCCATCCTTCCCTGCCCTCTCTCCCCCCCTACCTCCCTTCCCCCTTTCTATCCTTTTCTATTTCTGCTTCTTCTCCCTCCCTCCCCTCCTCTCTTACTATCACCCTCTCTCTCTCTCTCTCTCTCTCTCTCTCTCTCTCTCTCTCTCTCTCTCTCTCACGCACACACGCATGCGCACATAACACAAATTCTATTCGCATTGCCTCAACACAAAATTGCAAAACGTTGATTGATAAACAGCTCACCGTTCATGCATAAAATCAACGTCAGCAAAGTGCACACGCGTATGTGCGCGCCTGCCCCCGTCTCTCCATATGGTTTTCTCTGACCCTCCACGCGCTTCTTATTGAATTGTCCAGCAGGCATAGAATGAAGACGGGAGGAAAGCTGGGAGGGGCGGGGGGGTGGGGGTAGTGGTAACAGTGAGTGTCAGACCAGTAGGAGGCATAAAAACTTGGTATTTTATGTATATTGTTATTGCTCCTGTGGTTTGTTGTTTTAAATCAGTGTCTGAGATATAGTCAAAAGAAACGTTATGACGCGAAAGAAGGAAATGAAATTAGCCGCCGCTTTTTCAATGCGCGACCAAAACGTAAATAATTATACAACAGCACATTCATACATTCAGATTTACTCTCATGATTTCGTTTCACTAACAAACCAGATCTTTATGAATCCAATTCCCAGTTCCCTCCTCACCCTTCTAGTCCTTCCTTCCGTTCAGGCAATCCTCAAAATAACTTTTGGCTTTCACAGTTGCAACTGGCAGACTTCATTTCTTTAGATAAAATGAATAAGCGAGACGCTGATTTATCTCCGAGTGTCCTGTGTGTGTTGTTTATATGCTTCTTCTGAGCATTAAGATTCGCCTGCATTTGCACGCACGTCAGTAAGGATTGAAATATTAGTTCATCTACGTCTAGAGAGAGAGAGAGAGAGAGAGAGAGAGAGAGAGAGAGAGAGAGAGAGAGAGAGAGAGAGAGAGAGAGAGACAGAGACAGAGACAGAAACAGACAGAGAGAAGAGAGAGCAAGCTCTTTAACCAAAGGTTTTCTTCCACTCAACCTGGGGACAGTAAACTGTGATAAAATACAGATCGACTATAAAACAGGTGTAAACACACACACACACACACACACACACACACACACACACACACACACACACACACACACACACACATAGGTGCTTAGAACATGTTATAGATTTCATAAAGAACTAGTCATCATAACAGTTAACGAACAGATTTTCAAAGTAGATTGTTACATTGATTACTGATGATCGAAGTTCAGAACATTTCATGTAATCAGGGTAATACGGTAAACATAACTATGGGTATAACAACGATGTGATTTATGTTCTGCATGAGTGTGTTAGTAAACCCCCCGTGCCTTCCGCTTGTCCCCCCCCCCCCCCCCCCCCCCCCTCCCCCAACTCCTTTTCTTTTTAATGTGTGGATAACTGATTGTTTGTTTCTTGTTGCTGTTGTTGTTCTTGTCATTGTTGTTGTTGTTGTTGTTTATTTTTTTAATCTAATGCGATATATGCAATTGGTTTGAAATGTGTTTGTGTTTCAAAAATGATTTTGTCATTAAAATGTTCATTAAAAAGTCATGAGGAGGAGGAGGAGGTGAGGTGATGATGATAACGATAATAATAAACAACAACAACAACAACAATAAAAAAGAAGAAGAAGAAGAAGAAAGAAGAAGAAAAAGAAGAAGAAGAAGAAGAACAAACAACATAATAATAATAATAATAATAATAACAATATATTAAATAATAATATAGTAATAACGATAATGATAATTATATTGATGATGATGATGATGATGATGATGATCGTCATCATCATCATCATCATCATCATCATCATCATCACTCTGATCATTATCGTGATAAACAAACTATAACGTATATGACTGGCATTATATGGTCAAGCAGACAATATATTGATTAACAATTATTAGTGTTTTGAAAGAAACAGGATTGAGGAAAGTCAAGGTGGCAGTAAATGAGAAAGCGATTTATATTCAGATGTTTCATTTCTATAAAGCCTTGAAGCGCTACATGAGTATACCACACGAACAAAACTTAGAATGCAGAATAGAGAATGCGTTAGAACAGATAGCACAACATTTTTATGGTGCAGTTATCTCTCTAGTTTAAATGTTGTGTCCTTAGGCACAAAAATTTTGAACACACTCAACAGAAGTTGATGACATAAACAGGCAAAAATTTAAAAGGTCACTGGCTCTCTATAGTATTCTGGAGTGATTTAAAAACAAACAATAAACACCTTTTGAGACCTTGCAACAGAAGAAAAAAGTAGATCTTATTTTCTTGTGACTTTTTGGACAGTAGATTATTTATTAATCTTTTTTGTTTGTTTAATGATCCAAATTTGCAGTGATTGACCAATAATTTTGATGCGCTTAGTTTGTGACGTCAACTCAAATTGTGACGTCAACGTAAAATTACATGACAACATAACGCAGATATAAACACAACGAGAGGGGAAGAAAGAAAAAAACCGGTGCGGCCCCCTGAGTCCTGCCTGGAACTGATTACCACCGAGTGTGTAGGTACAGCCCGTGCCCCAGCCGCTGTCTCTGTCAAGACGACGTGCAGAGGCTGACCGCCAGGTCAGGAGTAGAACGTTTGTGGTAAAGGGCCTCAGGATTCTCCGTCAAGACGACGTGCAGAGGCTGACCGCCAGGTCAGGAGTAGAACTTTTGTGTGGTAAAGGGCCTCAGGATTCTCCGTCAAGACGACGTGGAGAGGCTGACCGCCAGGTCAGTAGTGGAGTTGTGTAGCAAAGGGCTCTGCCTGCCGTGATCTTCTGTGTGGGCGTAGCCTGTGGGGCTTCGAACTGTACTCGTGATCTTCTGTGTGGGTGTAATCTGTGGGACTTCGAACTGTACTCGTGAGTGGCTCTGCCTGCCGTGATCTTCCGTGTGGGTATACTTTGTGAGACTTCGAACTGTACCCGTGATCTTCTGTGTGGGTGTACCCTTATGGGACTTGGACTATGTATTCGTGAGCGGCTCTGCTTGCCGTGAGGAGACTGACTTGAGCTCGTTGCAACCAGCTGGGTGGACTTGTGTTTTGGGGATATTGCTGACGGTGCCAGTGAGAAACGCTACTGACGGTGCCATTGAGATACATTCAATGTGTCAGTTTTGAGAACAACGGTTTGAAGCTCCCTGTGTTTGTTGAATGCCCTTGTTGGTGGCGGCATGTACTTGTTTTGTGCAGATTTATATTGTTTACGTGTTTATGTTTAGATGGTTCAGGTCGCAATTTAAAAAAAAGAAACTTAAGTTGTGTGTTGCCTGTCTGTCCATGTTCGTGTGGTGTGGGTGTGTGTAGGGAATGATCGTTACACGCATCCAAACTTATGAAAGTGAGGGTCAGACAGTCATATTCACAGCACCATACCATACGTATCGTGGTCTAGTGATAATAATAATGATACGGTGATGATATAATAATAATAATAATAATAATAATAATAATAATAATAAAAGGTAATATAAATGAGAAGGACGATGTTGATGATGATGATGATGATGATGATGATGATAGAAATTATAATAACAGTAACAACAAATAATAAAACAGTAATAATGATGGAATAATAATGATGATGGTGTGATGATAATAATAATAATAATAATAATAATAATGAAAATAACTATAATAACCATGATGGCAATGATGTTGATGACAAATATTAATAATGACGATGATAATGATGATGATGATGATGATGATGATGATGATGATGATGATGATGATGACAGTAATGACAATAACAATAAACAACAACATACTAGCAATAATGATATCAATAATAACATGATGATGATGATGATGATGTTGATAATAATAATAATAATAAATAATAATAATAATAATAATATATATTATTATTATTATTATTATTATTATTATATCAAACAACAATATAATAATAATAACGATAATAATAATAATAATAATAATAATAATAATAACAATCAATCATCATCATCATCATCATCATCGTCATCATAATAATAAGAAGAACAACAATAATGGAATAGTAACAACAACAATAATAATGATAACAATAATAAGCTTAATACTAATATCACTGTGAGGAGGAGGAGGAGGAGAAGGATAATGATGATCGTCATTATCTTGATTATCATCGTCGTGATCATCGTTGTCGCCACCATCATCATAATCCTCCTTCTCCTCCTCCTCCTCCTCCTTCTCTTCCCCCTCCTCCTCCTCCTCCTCGTCATCATAGTAATAGAAATAATAACACAAAGCACATCTAACAGGAACACATGAACTGTTCAAACATATTGTCCATTCAGGAGACCGCAAACAAACGTCGCCACCATCATCATAATCCACCCTCCTTCCCCTCCCCCTCCTCCTCCTCCTCCTCCTCCTCCTCCTCCTCCTCATTATAGTATGAGACATAATAACACAAAAGTACATGGAACAGGAACACACAACTGTTCAAACATATTGTCCATTCAGGATACTACAACCAAACCTGCCTCTTTTATCCTCACAACCCCTACATTCCCCAGGACATCAACCTCTTCACCCCCCCCCCCCCCCACCCCC
>JADBJO010002016.1:87500-102500 GCA_016801955.1 Conus betulinus | reverse complement strand
TACTCTTAAACAGATTCTGCTCAGGTCGCCAGAAGGCAACATTTTCATACGTATATAGAAAAACACAACTCGCCCAGCTTGCATCCAATCAGCGTCAACTAAGAGGCCACGCATATGCATATGCTTGTCCACCCCCCAACCCCCCCACCCCCCACTCACCCCCGCACCCCATATGTCCTCCCCAATCCCAACCCCCACTTCCTGCACACACTTTCCATTGAATTGTCATGCCTGTAAGGGAAGGTGGGAGGGAGGCGTGGGGGGGGGGGGGGGGGGGGGGTGGGGGGACAATGGTCGGGGAGGGGCCAGAGCAGGGTTCAAATCTGTCGTTTCATTTTCGTTGTTTTTCTTGTTGTGGTTTGTTTTAAATCAGAATCTGACAATATTCAAAAGGAACATAATTACGCAAAAAGAAGTCAAAGAAATAAACCACCAGTTTTTTTTTTCACTGTTATGAAAACGAGAAATATATACAACAACGCACTTGTGCATTCAGATTTATTCTCATGATTTCATTTTGCCCACAGAATCAGATTTTCTTAATCTAATTCCGAGTTCCGTCTTCTTTTCTTTGACAGCTGCAATTGGCAGACATCATTTCTTCAGAGAAAATAAATAAGATATAGCATTAGAGCTTACGACAGCAAGACATTGATTTATCTCTGATTTCCAGTACTGTATTCGCAGACTTCTCCTGGGCCTGAGGACTCACTGCTTTTGCATGCACGTCACTATGAATCGAAATATTAGTCTACTGTTTTTTTTTTTTTTTTTTTTTTTTTTTTTTTTTTGATTTTTTTTTTTTGAGAGAGAGAGAGAGAGAGAGAGAGAGAGAGAGAGAGAGAGAGAGAGAGAGAGAGAGATTTAACAAGGGAAAGCGGTAGAATATCTACAATTATTTTATTCTTCATCCAGCCCTGGGGCAGTAAAATATGATAAAATACCAGTTAAAGGTAAACATTAGTAAATGCAGATGCAACGAGCATGCATTCTTAAACAAGTTGTCATCAACAAAACAAACAAATATTGTGAGAAAGCAGAAAATACATTCATGATGATCACATTCATGTTCATGCAATCAGGATAATAAACATCATTTCACAGATGCTTCACATTGCCGTCAAGCCCAAGAATATGCAAAGCATGTACTGATAAGAAGTCGAAGATACAAAGAAGTAAAAGAAATACACCAGTAACAGGAAGGTAATGTTTTCAATAACAAACATTAAAAGACGATGTAAAAGGCCTAACGTTTACATCATTGGCAACCGTATGGGAAAGCAGATATATACTTTATTTATCAATTATCAGTATTTTGAAAGAGTCAGGGATGGGAAAGGGGTGGGTAAATGGAGTGAATGGGAGAGATTCAGATACATGCGCTTAGTTCTGCCACAGGCCTTGAAACGGTACATGTGTATAACACACTAATGAAATGAAAATGGAGAACGCAGATTGAGTCGCAACAGATATCATTTCATTTTTGATAGTTTAAACACTGTGTAGTACGGCAGAAACTGTGTGAACTACTTCAACAGAAGTTGATGGCAATAATAGGCAATATTTTGAAGAGTGCAGGCTCTCTTTACAGTATTTAAAGGTAATTTACAACAAACACACAATCAAATGATTTTGAGACCTCATCAACAGCGAAAGAAGTACATTTTACTTTGCTGTGCTTCTTTGGATGATAGATACATTGTTAAAAGTTCAAGATCTGTACTGACTAACTGTAATTTTGATATAAATTGTCGTAATTTAAGTCACATGAGGGAGGGAGAGCTCACTCACGCCGGCTCCGCGACTAAGCAATTATTGTCGTCAGTAGGGGGCTTAGTAGGTGGTGTCCTGCGTATGTTAGATCAGAACAGGCGCCACTGAACACCACCGAAGTGGCTCGGCAGCAGTGCAGTGTCTCCTCCGTGGTTTGCCTCTTGACGACTTGACATTGACTGCTCCCTGTGGATTGCCGGTGCCTGGGCTGCGGCGGGATCAGCCGGGCTGTGGCTGTGGACGGGATGTCGGAATGAGCGGCGTGGGTGCACTGCCTCTGAGGTGGCGCAGAAGTTGGGACAGGAAAAAAAAAATCGTTTTAAAAGGTTTGAATAAGGCACATGTGGGGTGGGTGGGGGGTGGGTGGGGTGCTTCGAGAATCTGGCTTGTGATTGACTTTTAAATTAAGCTTTGACCTGGACTTTTTTTTTATTTTAGTAAAGGTCTACAAATACAATGCTAATGGCACAAAACTGAGCTAGTCTCTGAACACACGAGAGAGAGAGAGAGAGAGAGAGAGAGAGAGAGAGAGAGAGAGAGAGAGAGGGAGTTGAGAGAGAGAGACAGAGGAGACAGACAGACAGACAGAATGAGAGAATGAGAGAGAGCATGTATCAATAGACATATATGTGGTGCGTGTGTGTGCGCGCGCGCCCCGCGCGCACGTGTGTGTGTGTGTGTGTGTGTGTGTGTGGGTGTGTGTGGTTGTGTGTGTGTGTGTGTGTGTGTTAAGACAGAGAGAGAGAGAGAGAGAGAGGAGAGAGAGAGAGAGAGAGAGACAGACAGACGGACAGGCAGACAGGAGACCAGACAGACAGACAGGGACAGAGAGAGAGAGAGAGAGAGAGGAGAGAGGAGAGCGAGAGAGAGAGAGAGAGAGGAGACAGAGATAGAGAGTGCGGGAGAGAGAGAGAGAGAGGAGAGAGAGAGAGAGAGAGAGGAGAGAGGCCGTATTTTGTAACAGACATGGAACGGACTATCAAACAATCTTAATCCCATTTGAACATGTTATCATTCCATACAAAACAGAGCACGTGCAGTGTCCTCTCACGGTGTTCATAGTGAAGGCACAATCTGTCCTCATTCTGCTGAAGGCGTCCATCCTGAATCCACTGTTGGATCCCCAACCACTTCGCAGACCAGTGTCAACATGAAAAGGGTTTTGAGCTCTGGCTACGTTTCATGCTTCCAGTAAGTTTCCTTCACACTCGTGCAGTAGGGCTGTATTATTGTTCCATGCTTCCAGTAAGTTTCCTTCACACTGGTGCAGTAGGGCTGTATTACTGTTTCATGCTTCCAGTAAGTTTCCTTCACACTGGTGCAGTAGGGCTGTATTACTGTTTCATGCTTCCAGCAAGTTTCCTTCACACTGGTGCAGTAGGGCTGTATTACTGTTTCATGCTTCCAGTAAGTTTCCTTCACACTGGTGCAGTAGGTCTGTACTTACTGTAGACAACTTACTGATAGACAACTAAGCAGTTAATGCACAGACTAGAGTTAAAGCATAAACTCCTTTTCTATAAACAAATTAAAAAAATAACAAAACCAGTGTATCAGCGAATAAATCCAACAGACCTGTTTACAAAAAAATCAGGGGAGGAGAGCGCCCATGTTTCCATTGCAAATACAGTTACCGTTTGACCCCTTTATTGATCATACAAATAGTCTAGACAGTTCAATACACGATCTGAAACGCACGCCAGGAGAACGATCAGACTATCGACTGTCTGCGTCACAGGCGCTCCATTTCACATCTATGGTTTGACATTTTCTCTCTCTCTCTCTGATTGAACTGTTCAGCTGGCTGATTGGCAATATTGCTTTGGACGTACCCACTAACGGAATATGCCCAACGAATAAGGGAGGATCACTCTCACTGAAATGGAGTTCTAACACAGATTGCCTCCCTTATAGCTTTCCGAATACTGTATATTGGGAAAAGCCTCTTACAATTCTTTTCATTGTCACAAACAAGTCCACAGAGATTTTACTAACGATACCTTTACACCCCTATCCTCACTAGCACCCCCCCCCCCCCCCCCCCCCCCCCCCCTTTTTTTCTCCCATACCTCTTCTGCCATCTACACTGGCTCCACTTTACAAACTCAGATTTCCCTAACTCAATATCCTCACCCACCTATCCCCCCACCCTTCCCCAGCCCAGACTTTCTCCTGGCTACACTCCTGTTTCCTATGGCTCTGGGCAAAGCACTTTTCCCTGGGTCGGTTCGTTGAGTCCTTTTGGCCACTGTCCTTCCTAAGCGACAGGGAGGACACCAAATTAACAGTATTATCTCCGCTTCATTCACACGGGGAATCCCAAGGGAACGTTGAGAGAACTCATAGCCAGAAGTGCCTTCGCCATACGTTTTCACACCGACTGACCTGGCGGACAGGCTAGTTTTAGGGGTTTGGAGACCATTGCTCTCTCTCTCTCTCTCTCTCTCTCTCTCTCTCTCTCCTCTCTCTGTGTGTGTGTGTGTGTGTGTGTGTGTGTGTGCGTGCGTGTGTGTAAGCGTACGTGCGTGCGTGTGTGTGTGTGTGACAGAGAGAGAGAGAGAGAGAGAGAGAGAGACAGAGACAGAGAGAGAGAGAGTATAAAAATACAGTCTGTCTGATATAAAAGAAGTGGTCATCTCAACATGACAGAAAATAGGCTCAGTAAACATGTTTTTATTTTCCTTTACATTTATGTGACCAGGTCAGCTCACGAATAACAACACTTTTTTTTGACAGGAGAAGTAAAAGGAGATACAGAAGCATTTTCCATATGCGTTCTTGTAGATAATGTAAGGAAAACATAATTTCAGCCTTTACATCAATAGAACATTGCAATATCTTAAGCATATATGAAACCTCTTACTTTGTTGTGTTCACAGTGTCCAAGGTGAGTGGAAATATAATAACAACAATAATAATAATAACAGCAACAACAACAATCATGATGATGATGATGATAATAATAATAATAATAATAATAATAATAAATAATGTTAATAATAAATAATGATAACAACAACAACAATAATGATAATAATAATAATAATAATAATAATAATAATAATTCTGGCTAAACGATTCGCAAATACACCTTTTCATCTGAAACCGAACAATGGATGACATTTACATTGATTCCACAGTGAGCCACATTCAATCTTTTTCTTATTTTAGTTGTATGAAAGAAAAGACAATATTCTTATTCTTTTTGACAGATACAGGTTTAGACTATTTTGTTTTTATTTTCATTTGTAAGAAGATCCAACACTGAAATTTTCCTGCACATCCCCCGAAGCAAGTCGATGCAGATCCTGTCAAAACCCCCACCTCAACCCCCTCTCCCACCTGCCCCATCCCCTCCATCAGCCTTCCATCTCATCTTTTTTCCACAAGTCGCCCCCTTCCCTCGTTTGTTCTTTACCCATCCCCTCCCACACCACACACTTGCTTCCTCTGATACCAGAATGTTCCGTGTGGAGAAAGGCGCCTCCCCTGTCCTGGTTCAGTGAGTTCTTCTATGTCTCTGTCGCCCTGACCCGAGGCAGATGGCAGCCAAATTAGCCGGTGTTATCTCCGCTCCATGGAGCAGGGGGAGTCCCTCGGGGACGTGGAGTGTACTCATCACTAAACGTGTCATCCCCAGAGGCTTTCTATGACTGAACGGGCTGACTGGCCAATGGATGGAGAGTTTCTCTCCCCACCCTCCCTCCCTCTCTCTCTCTGTGAGGGGGTGGGGTGGGGGGGGGGGGGGGGGCAGCTGTCCTCAAAGTATATGTCACTGTCTGCAAGCAAGTCGCCCCCTTCCCTCGTTTGTTCTTTACCCATCCCCTCCCACACCACACACTTGCTTCCTCTGATACCAGAATGTTCCGTGTGGAGAAAGGCGCCTCCCCTGTCCTGGTTCAGTGAGTTCTTCTATGTCTCTGTCGCCCCTGACCCAGAGGCAGATGGCAGCCCAAATTAGCCGGTGTTATCTCTCCGCTCCATGGAGCAGGGGGAGTCCCTCGGGGACGTGGAGTGTACCCATCACTAAACGTGTCATCCCCAGAGGCTTTCTATGACTGAACGGGCTGACTGGCCCATGGATGGAGAGTTTCTCTCCCCACCCCTCCCTCCCCTCTCTCTCTCTCTCTCTCTGTGAGGGGGTGGGGGTGGGGTGGGGGGGTGGGGGGGGGGGGGCAGCTGTCCTCAAAGTATATGTCACTGTCTGCAAGCATTTTAGTTCTGCCCACCCCCCCCCAACCCGTCTGCTCCCCACCCAACCCGGAGAGAGAGAGAGAGAGAGAGAGAGAGAGAGAGAGAGAGAGAGAGAGAGAGAGAGAGAGGTTTATTTTACCAGATGGCATATTGTTGATATCTGGAAAGAGAAAAACCTGTATCCTTACACCATCTATAGGTATACATAATAGCGGTTACATATATCCTCACTTTCAGCTTTGGCTCCAGACACATATTTTGGAACATACTTTCACATATGTAGGCCTTTATTCTGGCCACCTTTTACATTCCAAAGCATTATAATAAAGTTCAAAGTCTGTTGCTCAGCTGGTAGTAGTAGTGGCAGCAGCAGCAATAACATTAGTAGTAATAATGTTGCTGCCATTGTGCGAGATGGTGGTGGTGGTGTTTTTTACTGTTTGCTCATTTGATTTTATCTTCTTATTCACTTTTCAAACTGTGTTGGCGATGTTTATTTTAACTTCTGCAGTATATGCATTCTCCCCCTTCATTTCTCGAAGAAGACAGCAGCTGAGAGGGCATGTTAGGTTCCTAAGACTTCACAGACCTGTCGGGTCTGCCCAGTGCTCTCCCCTGTGGACACAGCGTCCACATCCTCGGAGGACTTAGTGTAAACATCTAGAAAGAGAACGGCGATGAGGTGGGCGAGAGGGTCTTTGCCATTGCTGCATCGCTAGGGTTTCATTACAAATCTGTTTGGAACACACTTTTCCTTACACAGACGCATTCTTAAGTCTTCATTTACAGACATAACACACAGTTACTGTGCCCGAAATGCCCCATTCTTTTCTCCTCGCTTGGTTTTTCAAGCCGACTATTTTCTCTGTTGTTTAAAAGCAAAAACCTACTACAGCTGTTTTTGAAGAGGAGGAAGTGATAGACACATATTGATGCATGAATTCCTGTGGCAATGGTGATTTGATTTGACGCAAATGATGTACCCGGACCGGACTAGAACAGTTTTCGGACTTATATTTTTGCTTTTGTTTTTCTTGGCAGCAAAAAGAAAAACTGCTAGCAGCATGGGCACGATACGTATAACGAATATGGCCAGTTGGACATAAAGAGAAACGACCTGATTGATAGACTAAACTTTGTTTGAATGCATGGCTATCAGGATATAAGATTTGGCGGGAAGGGAGTGGGAGGGGGACCCCCCTCCTCCCACATTTCCACAAGCACACACCACTCATTCCCACCAGCAATGTCGCATCCCTAGCTTTCCATAGCACTGTCTCTTTTCTTGCCTTTCATGAATAGTGTCCTCCTCCATGTCTACACGCATTTATCAGAGAGCGCTTGCTGAAACGAAGAGAACCTTCTGCAGAAAATAACGGCGCTGAGAGTCTGTCGATTATCTCCCGTCTCCTCACAGCTCCCCTATAACCCCGAAATTGGGTCGTTGAGACACCACCAGTGACCACCACACAATAATTCCCCATCTGGTTGGTTCTCTGTGGCCCTCACACAGGTCAGTTCAGACAGATCTGTCCACTCAGCGATGTTGTCTGCTGACTAAATGGAGCTCAATCGACAGCCAGACAACAGATGTGCCCCCCCCCCCCCCCGCCCCCCCCCCCCCCCCCCCCCCCGCCCCCCAGTTATTATCCCCTGGCCCCTCCTCTCTCTGCTACCTCACTCCAGCCCTCTTCCCCGCTGTCATCTCCTATAATGAACAGCACCGCCATATTTGATACACAAAGCATCCGGATCTTGAATAAATTTATCTCCCTTTCCTCCCAAACAAACGCTCACCCCTCTTTTATTTAATGCTTAAAAAAAAAAAACAACAAAAAAAAAAAACAAAAAAAAAAAAAACAGGCATTCATTCTCTGATTGTTTGTTGTTGTTGTTTTTTTTTTTCGAGTCAGAAAAAAATGTAGAAAAAAAAGTAGCAGGACTGAGAACAAGGAGAACAATAACTGGTAGGATGGTTTGTGACCCAGAGACAAATCCATTAAATTAGGGTATGGATCCACGTTACGGGCAGGTTTTACGAACTTTCATTTTTCACCTTTCTTTACTATCATTATTGTAAAAAGGCCTTTTCCTGAAAAAAAAAAAAAACAGATGTCAGTGGGGAAAAATGACATCAGCTTTGTAAGATTCATTAATATAAGTTTGTGAGATCATATGTTAATCTAGATTAAGCTCTGGGCAGTTGGAAAACGACTGTCAGATACTGTCCCGAGTTTCCTTCAAGCTGCGTTTGTATTTTGCATGAAACCAGGTCTCTCGCTGTCCCTCTCCGTCTCTCTTGTCTGTCAATCCGTCTGTCTGTCAGAATCTCTCTGTCTGTCTGTCTGTCTGTCTGTCTGTCTCTCTCTCTCCCACCCTCCCTCTCTCTCTCTCTCTCTCTCTCTCTGTATTCATCTGCCTTAGCACTTCGCTTCTGTCTGTGTTTCGTTCTCCTGTCCACATTATACCATCTGTGCCATAAAATATCTGTGTTTCTGGCACCTGTCCACATTATACCATCTGACCCATAAAGTATATTTTTTCACCTGTCTACATTATACTGTCTGAGCCATAAAGTACCGGTGCTTCTGTCACCTGTCTACATTACACCATTTAAGTCATACATTTTTGAACGTTGAAAATAAAGTATTTTTAAAGTAAACTGTTTTTCTTTCACCTGTCCAGACTATACCATCTGAGCCATAAAGTATTGAACGTTGAAAAAAGTGTATTAAAGTGATCCCGCTACAAGTCATGTTACTGCTACTGGAGTTCAAGAAAAAGAATTTGTTGTGTTGTCCTTGTTGTTGTTCTAACATGTTCCAATGCGAAGTGAAGTTAAGAGCCCCTCAATCTTCACACAATTTGTCTAACCTCTCTTCGGGTATCTTCAATGTATCACACGACAAGACGCCTTTAAACAATTTATACCCCGCAGGCCTAGTGCCCACGAAACCAAGACCCACACCCATTCCCACTCTTACTCTAACACTAACCCACTAACACAGTTCCATTTCCAACATTTAATGACACTTCATTGCACAAATCACACAACAACAGAATCACACGAAACAACATACATCAAAACGCATATGATGAGGAGGATGGTGATGATGAGGATGATTATGATGAGTACCAGAATGAATTAATTATAACTATAGGACAGGTTGTGAACAGAGAAAACAAAAGCAAACGAAAAGATGTGCAAAAGTCCAAGCACCCGCGCCCGGGACAGGGTTAACTGCTGGCACTGTGGGGGATGGTAGCACGCAGGCAATGTAGTCCTGCGAACGCAGACAAGAATTGTTGAACTTGGGGCGTCGAAGTGGGTATGAAGATGAAGGTCCCAGGGCGCAGTCTCCAGGGGATAACTTGCTGAAGGAATGGCTGGTGATGATGAAGGGGAAGTGGAGGACTGGGGATGGATAGTTCATATTCAAGAAGAACAGAGTGAAAAGGCCTGGAGACAAAGCAAAATTGCCGTAAGGGAGGGGAAGTGGAATATTTTAGATGACTAAAAAAGTACGAAGTCTTTCCCAGCTCTGGTTTCTCCATGTAAAGTTATGACTTTGGTTAGCATCTCCCTTTCCTCTTAGAGAAGTTAAATATTAAGGAAAATTTCAGAGAGTGTGGGGCAAGTTAAACGCTTACGTGACTATAATAAAATGACTACCATAATGTCCCCTTCTTCAATATAAGGCTTCAACAATGTTTTCTTCCACTTCCACTTTTGTATTCAGTCAGAGTGATTTCAAAGGATTTCCTTTTATATACACGAACCCAAAAGAAATGAGAATAGCAAAAGCCAAAATAAACGCGTTTTTCATCCAAACAATAGTATCATAGTACATTACACTACATCAAAAACAATGTGCTTACCGTAAAAGAATATAACGATACAATAATTCGAGTCGGAAGTATACGAAACGATATCTTCACCTTTCTGTGATAAGCTCTTTACGCATGAAATAAACCCCAGTTATTCAATAAAGAGGATCACACACCAACAATGAAAAAATGAGACAGGGCTGACTAGAGTTTCCCCCCCCCCCCCCCCCCCCCATTGTAACTGAAAGTGAAGGTCTTTTTAGAAATGGGAAAGCGAGATAATATACATATTTATAAAAACGATGGCAAACAAATGAAAAGATACATGCACACAACAGATTGGTAACTCACCAAAACCTGTGAGTGAGCTCTGGGGACAATACAGGCTCTGGACAACCAGACACCTCACCGCGGACACAAACTAGCGTCACAACGATGGCTCGGAGGACCCAAACCTTACCGGCGCGGTCACACCCGAAGACCTCCCTCCAAGGCTTTTGAAAAAAAAAAAAAGTTTCTCTGTCCAGGCTAACGGACTCGAACTTTGTTGCTCTCAAGGTGAGCCAAGTGATCAGCATGGGCTGCACGGGATGTCTGTACACTGAGGCCACTTTTAGCTGACACAGAATAACGCGTGTGAAGCGTGCGCGCGAGGAACACACACACACACACACACACACACACACACACACACACACACACACACACATGTGTGTAAACACGCAGAGCATAGACGCACGCCCTAAAACACTTGACAGTTCGTGACAGCTCTCTCTCACTCTCTCTCTCTCTCTCTCTCTCTCTCTTCGCCACTTAAAAGCCACGCCTAAGAAATATCCAAGTGTCGCGCCGTCCAAGCCCCCCCCCCCCCCCCCCCCCCCCCCCCATTTCCCTCATTTCTCCTTCCCCCATTTCGTCTACAGCTTGGCATGTATTGTTCTGAACAAACTGACCACAAACAACCCTCTTCTAATCAAGGGACGTGCCAGTTACTCCTCTAAATGATAGTCGAAAGCGAACGAAATAGAAGAATGAAGTGTATGTATCTGCAGTATATTATCAAATAAGAATTTCACAATCCGCACAGAGCTGTCCCACCATCCCATTCCCTTCCTCTATTTCCCATCCAGTCCCCACATCCCACCACTCCTCCTTGGCTCTTCCACCCAGGTCCTTCTGACTTCGGGACTATTTTCGGGTCAGAGAGTTAATTCCTGTCTTTATGAATGGCGGTTCATTGGCTTCTGTCGTCTATTGCCATTCCCGTGTGGGGCAGAGGCAGACGCCGGGTTTAGCTGTGTTATCTCCGCGCCACTGACGAAAGGAATCCCTTGATAATGTTTCAATGGTCTGTCGGAAGATGTCTGCGGGGAGGAAGCAGGGAAGTGAAGTGGATCGGAGTGTTTTGTCTATTTACAAACTATATTACGTGACCGAGTTGGCAGGCTGTTTGGTGGAAGAAATCAGCGCGCGCGCGTATATGTTTACAGACAAACAAGAGAGAGAGAGAGGGAGAGAGAGAGAGAGAGAGAGAGAGAGAGAGAGAGAGAGAGAGAAGAACACTGTCGTGGGGATGCAAACAGTCAAAGATTTGAACAGGAGGGGCAAGATATGAGACAAAGGTGGAGGGAAGCCAGGGAAAAAACACAGACAGGGAGACATGAGGGCCGAACCAGAGAGGTGAGAGTAGAGACCGCTACAGAGGCAATTAGTGAAACATTCGTAATGATACACACCAGAGAGAGAGAGAGAGAGAGAGAGCGAGAGAGAGAGAGAGAGAGAGAGAGAGACATAGAGACAGACAGACGGACAGGACAGACAGACAGACAGAGAGAGGACAGACAGACAGACAGAGAGGAGAGACAGAGAGAGAGAGAGAGAGAGACAGAGAGAGAGAGAGACAGACAGACAGAGAGACAGACAGACAGAGAGAGACAGAGGACAGAGAGAGACACCAAGAGAGATTTTAGAGAGAGAGAGGGCCGACGAGAAAGATAGAAAGACAGAGAAAGAGAGAGAGACAGAGAGGAGAGAGACAGAGCTTTTTACATATCTTCAGATACTCTATGAACCAATAAAGAGAAATTATGCTCATTTTATGGCACCGCCCTGAACCAAATTTGTTTTTCACTACGTAGCCGACGACAAAAACATAGATAAATACATGGAGAAATGAAATGGAATAGATTTAAAACATAAAAAAACACTGCTTTTTACATATCTTCATCATACTCTATTGAAAACAATAAACTGCTAGTACATTAAATAATTTTTAAGTGTGATGCCACCGAAAAAAGTCTATGTTAAAGACATCCTTTTTTCCTGAAAATGCAATATGCGTACTTTTGCACAGGAAGAAAAGCAACACATCAATATTTCACTCTGAATCACGTTGGGGGGGGGGGGGGGGGGGGGGGGGGGGGGGGGGGGGGGAGCACAGTTTACTATCAGTGCTCTGAATCACGTTGGTGGGGGGCACAATTTATTTATCAGTGCTAATTTGACATGTCATCAACATTACTGGATAATTTAAAGGACATTTTGTGGCAGTCAGGAGGAGCAATAGAAGAAATCCAATTATCTCCACATTCGAAATAAAATGAGCACCGCGCCTTTCTGGAATGCCAATGGCAAAAGTAATTTTATCGAATGGGCGGGCGAAACTGGTACTCCAAGAATGCAGGGTCTTTCCAGAATTGGCACACACACACACACACACACACACACACACACACACACACACACACACACACACACACACACACACACACACACACACATATGAGCGCGTACGTCCTTGCGCTTGTTGATCAAATGATCAACAAATGAGTTGAAACGAAAGTAATAGATTGAGTAGATAGCACCACAAAAAGTAGATACATAAAGTAACAAACAAATATATTGATATCTAACAGCACAAACAAACAAACAAACAAGTAAACACATACATTCATCAACGAACAAACGAAGGAGTAAAGAGAGAGGAGAGAGAGAGAGAGAGAAGAGAGAGAGAGGAGGAGGGGAGAGAGAGAGAGGAGATAGAGAGAGAGAGAGAGAGAGAGACAGACAGGACAGACAGACAGACAGACAGACAGACAGACAGACAGTTTTCTGATCCCACAGCATCCAATGCATGCATGTAAACACATATTTCCGTGATATCGCTTTAGCTGCATTATCACACTCTGGGAAGTGCTGCCCCTCGCTTTGTTGAAGATCTCTTCACAGCCTGCGGCAAAATATCACAGCGCCTGACCGTCTGTGACAGATCCCATCTATTTTGGCTCTGGAAGAAAAATGATGCAAACAGTAACTCGCACACATCCTTGACATGGGAAGGAGGGGAAGGGGGGGTGGTGGTGGTTAGGCTCTCTAAGACATATAGTACATCTTGCCGTTTACGGCTTTCAGACATGAGAAATAGAGAGTTTATGACCCCCCCCAGCCCCCCCCCAACCCGTACGTCCGTCGTCCTCATAACCATCCCCACCCCATTTTCATTCTTTCTGTCTCTGCCGTGCTTATCCCACCGTTTCTCTCTCCTTCCGTCTCCTCTCCTATTTGACTATGTGTCATAGTGAAACAACAAAGAGAGAAAGAGAGAGAGAGAGAGAGAGAGAGAGAGAGAGAGAGAGAGAGAGAGAGAGAGAGACAGACAGACAGACAGACAGACAGACAGATAGACAGACAGACAGAGAGCGAGAGAAAGAGAGAAAAAGAGAGACAGACAGCGAGGGAGCGAGAGCGAGAGCGAGAGAGAGAGAGAGAGAGAGAGAGAGAGATACGAGAGAGAGAGAGTGACAAAGAGGAATAGAGAGACACAGCAGACAGAGACAGAGTGTGAGACAGATGTGTGGGGTGAAAAGAGGGGTGAGAAGAGAGTCATGAATGAATGAACTGCGCAAACTCAGGGGGGAAAAAAAAAAAAAAAAAAATATATATATATATATATATATATATATAAGATAGCCTGCTTTTAAATGTCTGAACACACACACACACACACACACACACACACACACACACACACACACACACACACACCTCTCTCTCTCTCTCTCTCTCTCTCTCTCTCTCTCCCTCTCACATACACACACACACACACACACACACACACACACACACAACACACACACACACACACACACGCACGCACGCACGCACGGACGCACGCACGCACGCACACACGTACACACACACACACACACACACACACACATACACAGGCACACAGGCACACGCACGCACGCCCACCACCACCATCACCACCACCACCACTCAGACGACATTTGAAAGGACAAGGAGGACTACTTCAACAATTGTACAAAATCAACTACTCAGCGCAACGTGATGTCCCCTACAGTGGGGACTGACAGTGTTACATTGTGACAGCGCTGTGGATGTTTGCAAGCGTGCACCCAGGAAACAGATTTCCCTGGACAGGCGCGCACACACCTAGGGATCAGACAGTTCTCTTGCAATTGATTGGATCACTGAACTGAAATGGAGAGACAGAAGGCTGGGTGGAGGGGAGAGAGGGAAGGAGGGAGGGGAGGAGGGGTAGAGAGAAGAGAGAGAGAGAGAGAGAGAGAGAGAGAGAGAGAGAGAGAGAGAGAGAGAGAGTGAGAGAGAGAGGAGAGAGAGAGATGAGAGAGAGCAGGGTGGCAGGTGTTGTTGACGGACGTGTGTGTGTGTGTGTGTGTGTGTGTGTGTGTGTGTGTGTGTGTGTGTGTGTGTGTGTGTGTGTGTGTACGTGCTGTGTGCGTGTGTGTGTGTGTGTGTGTGTGTGTGTGTGTGTGTGTGTGTGTCTTTGCGTGCATGCATGCGAGCGTACGTGCTTGCAAGCGTGTGTGCGTGCGTGCGTGCATGTGTGCAAACGTATGTGTATTATGCGTGAAGCGAAGGAGGGGCATAGAACAGGTGGGGAAGAACAGGTGGGGAGAATAAATAAAGGCGGGTGGAGAAAGCATGGGGTAAGGGAAGGGTGGGAAGGGAAGGGAGGGGGGAGTGCGAAGGACGAGAAGGTGGCAGCTAAAAACTTTCTTATCAGCTGATTACAACAGGGCTAGAACACAATTGTCACCGACTCTGCCCCGACGGGCTCCTATCAAGATTTGAGTCGGCTACGGTCACAGTTGGGAACGAGAGGAAGCACGCAGTTGAGTTTCATCCACTTAATGGACGCGTCTCTGGGAGTGTTGCTCA
>JADBJO010002016.1:75000-82500 GCA_016801955.1 Conus betulinus | reverse complement strand
GAATGACAAACAGGACGACCCTCCAGAGAAACGTGACTCTCAGTGACATTATGTCGTACCTACAAGGAATGTTGAGAAACATGGACAACGTTCATTCTGTTGACAGAGAAAATGTGCAGCTGACTTCCAGCGGCAATTCAGATGTGGAGCACAGAAATCTTGTTGACAGTGGATAAACTTTTTGGAGGTCTTAATGACATTCACATCTGTGTTCGGGTGTTTGTTAATTATTTCCGTGATTTGGTTTCCTCATCGCGATGTTGTTTTCTGACATTTATGGTTTGTGTGCATTCGTCGATATTCATTTTCGAACAACCCCTCCCCCACCGTAACCCCTGGATGAGAATAGGCTTTGTAAACTTAACTCATTAAATCATTCTTTCTTTCTTCTCTGTCTGTCTGTCTGTCTGTCTGTCTGTCTGTCTGTCTGTCTGTCTGTCTGTGTCTGTCTGTCTCTCTCTCTCTCTCTCTCTCTCTCTCTCTCTCTCTCTCTCTCTCTCTCTCTCTCTCCTCTCTCTCTCTCTCTCTCCTGTTTGCCCGTGCAGTTTCTCTTTTTCTGGCCACATTTGTTACCCCCATGATTATGCAGTCAATCGTTCAAGCAATGATCGATCCAGTAATACCTCAGTTTGGCAGGCAATTACTCCCCCACTGAGATAATTATAATTAAATGCTTGTTTTTCATCGCTTCACTACCGTGAACCCCGATCAGCTGGGCGATATGCTTTCGTTGTCGCTCGTGCAGAAGTGTAAAAGATGGCTTTTGGAAGCTGGTTGCGGGTTTGTTCGTTTACTTAGTTGATGACAAAGTAAGTCGATTTGAGGAAAAAAAAAACTGGTTTGTGTGTACGTCATCGTTTCGGTTGCGCGGTACCTTGAATTCAACTTTGTTTCTTATGGTGATTGCTATAACGGTATTGCAGTTGTTATTTCTTATTGTTGTTGTTATCAGTATTGCAGTTGTTTCTTATTGTTGTTGCTGTCAGTATTGTAGTTGTTGTATCTTATTGTTGCAGCAGCAGCAGCAGCAGCAGCAGTAGTAGTAGTAGTAGTAGTAGTAGTAGTAGTAGTTGTTGTTGTTGTTGTTGTTGTGGTAGAAGTAGCGGTAAGAGTAGTAACAGCAGTAGCTGAAGCAGTAGCTGTAGTAGTAGTAGTAGTAGTAGTTATACCAGTTGGTTTTTACTAATCCTTTATTCCTCCTAATTTACCTGGGCGATTGCAATTATTTTGCTCACGTGATTTCATCGATCAGTCTGAGTTATTTTTTATGTCATTGAGTTGATTTATATTCTAGACTGTTCCTAGTCACAATCTTTTTTTTTTTCTCGCTGTGCTAGTCTACGTTATTTTCGTAACCTCCTCCGATTATTTTCAAGACAGTGTAAACAAGAATATGCTGACTCAGATTATTATCAAGACAGTGTAAACAAGAATATGTTGATGATGCTTGTGCCGACACTTTGTAAGCCATGTCTATATTGAGCATCACTGCGGCACTCTGTGGAAAATAAGCCGTGCACCCACTTATACCTTGCTGTTTTTTTGACACATCTGCCTCCTTTCAGCTTCTCCCTTCCTAGCACATTTGATTTTCCTTGTTCTCTCTTCTTCTTTCTTCTTTTTCAGGCCATGCTTAAGAGAACTGTGTCCACGTCTGCAAATGGCACACAGCTCTGTTTCTGTGGCGGAGGAAGCGGAAAAGCCGGCACTGGCAAAGATGCTGACCGTTCCAGGGCACTTGAATCTCTACGCCCTGCTGTGCACAGCTGAGAGAAAGATGTCATTGAAAGAGACAGAAAGACACAAAGAAGCAGGATGGAGCGACACACAGCGAGAGAGAGAGAGAGAGAGAGAGAGAGAGAGAGAGAGAGAGAGAGAGAGAGAGAGAGAGAGAGAGAGAGACAGACAGACAGACAGACAGACAGACAGACAGACAGACAGACAGACAGACAGACAGACAGACAGACAGAGACAGAGAATGTGACAGAGAAAGAGAGAGAATGGGACAGAGAAAGAGACGAGAAAGGGACAGAGAGAGAGAGAGAGAGAGAGAGAGAGGAGAGAGAGAGAGAGGAGAGAGAGAGAGAGAGAGAGAGAGAGAGAGAGAGAGAGAGAGAGAACTCTGAACTTTGAAATGGTTTAATGAATAGGTCTTAAGCCCATGTCATGGTGGGTGGTTACAAAACAAAATCATTCATTATAGCGGCATGACACAAGTATTAGTATGTTTTTGTTTGGATAGTGAACAGCTATATACCTTCATTCAGTTTCTAATAGCGCTTCCTTTATAAGTTAAGACACAATGCCGTAATTTAAAAGCTTTCTCAAGGAATAGACCAAGCCGAACAATCGATGTTTTACTCTCTGAAACAAACAGCATTGTTAATTTGTGCTGTGATGGACAGTTAAAATAATCGGCTGGAATATACTGTTCCCGTAATCCTTGGTATTTTGGACAGTATAATACAAAGTGCTTTCTGTTTCAATTTGAAACTCACAGAACGGGCATAACAAATCATTTTCAGTTACATTTCTTTTAAAGCACATTTTGTGCACATTGAACTGAGACACACCTAATCGAATTCTGACTAGGCTAATTCTGGCCTGTATATGATTCACCATTGGTAAGTATGAGGATAAAATTATGTCACATTTAAATGTTCTGTATAACTGGAAACGTTCATTATGCTCAATATCTGAGAGCCAGTGAGCTTTGTAGCCATTAACCAGTTATTTCTTAAGGCTTTCAAAAACTTGACTTCGTTACCGACTCCTTGATTTTCCCGAAATTCTTCAAATCCATGTTGGTACAGAAAGAAAGCAGACAGAAGATGCCAAAGTATTTTTTGTTTTTCTCATGAAAAAAATAACATCATTTTATAAGCTTTCTTTGGTAAACGATGAGACGGCAGTCTCAATATCCTCAACCATTACTTAATACTTCATGGATAAGTGTACCTGGATATCTACCTAACTCTCCATACCATCACATAAGGGGCTCTTATGTTTATATTTTAAAATCTTTTTAAGGCGAAAAGATGCACTTTTTCTACCACATCAACATTTCCAAAGATGCCCCATACCTCTGCTCCATAACTAAGTACTGGTTGAATCTGAGCATCAAAGAGTTTGAAAAGGGGATTTTTCTCCCAAGTAGAAGGGGACTTTTCCCCCAAGGACCGTAGTACTTTAAATATACTGATCATTCCTTTCTTTCCTCGGCTTGCCATTTCATTCAAACTGTGCGTGAAGGAAAGTCTGGTAGACATAATAACTCCCAAGTACTTATACATGTTAACAACTGTCATCTTGGTCTGCCCATAAAAACATTTTTTCTTGGTCAGAGATATATCCACCATTTCTAAAAATGACTATGTTTGATGTCTCTAAAGTAACTATAAGACCGAGTCTTTTGGACGTGTTGTACAAAACCTTTAACTGGTTTTGAAGACCTGCAACTGAATCAGATAAAATAATGTCATCAGCAAAAATATAAGTATCAAAATTTCTACAAAATCAGGTAATAACTGAATTCCCAGTTTCCCTTTCTGAATAATATCCACGGCTAGTGCATTAATGAAAATGGAGAAAAGAACTACACTACACACCTCCCCTTGCTTTAGACCTGATGGACACAAAAATGCATCACTTAAATCCCTTCCTGCTCTAACTCTTGCTTTAACAATGTTATATATGCTAGTTATAGCCCGTTTTTCCCATGAATCCCTCTTTTTTTCAAAAATGCATCATAAATTTACACGATGGACAAAATCAAAAGCTTTTCTGAAATCAATAAACGCAACATACAGTTTCTTGTGTGAGTAACAGTTCTTTCTGAGTCATGGCATACAATTTAAAGACATGACCAACAGTACTATACTTTTTTTTTTCTAAAACCTGCTTGACCGTCACCAACAACACGTTTCTCTTCAATCCATTTGTTTAGTCATCCATTCAGAATATGGCTATACAATTTACTGCATATATTCAACAAAGGTATTCCCCTGTAATTATCAGGTAAATTCCTGTCGCCCTTTTTAAATAGGGGTTGGATAACTGACTCTGACCACTGAAAGGGATAAGTTCCGGTAGAAAAAATGTATTGAACAAAATGACTAAAAAAAATGGAGCAACTACAGTAACTGAGTTTTTGAAGATTTCTCCGATAATTCCATCAGGACCAGCTGCCTTTTATTCCTTAATGAACGAGCAGCTGCTTAACTTCACTTTCCGAAATGTTTTCTATGCTTATTTACCGTTTCGTGAATCGTGGTCTGGCGTTTGGCAGGGATGGTTGAGCACGAAGCCCTCCTTAGTCTACCTTGAGGCCCGTCATGTGCAGTATTGCTTTTCTTGTTGCGTGAGAGAGAGAGAGAGAGAGAGAGAGAGAGAGAGAGAGAGAGAGAGAGAGAGAGAGAGAGAGAGAGAGACAGACAGACAGACAGACAGACAGACAGAGACAGACAGACAGGACGGAGAGAGACAGAGAGAGACAGAGAGACTCAGTGACTGGGGGGGACCCACATGTTGGTTTATACAAATATTCTGCAAAAAAAATGTACCCACGGCGTCATATTCGCGCAGCCCCTATCTTATATTGTGAGTGACCCATGTAACAGTCCGGTATATACAGAACACATAATGTGGGCATGTAACATTACACACTGTTTCCTGCATTTGCTTTTCCCCACTGTGTGTTCCATTAATACAGAGAGAGAGAGAGAGAGAGAGAGAGAGAGAGAGAGAGAGAGTGTTTGTGTGCGTAGGTGCGCGCGCGTAGGTGCGCGCGCGTGCGTATGCGCGTGTGTGTGTATGTGTGTGTGTGTGTGTGTGTGTGTGTGTATCTGTCTATGACGTGCCCTTTTTTACCCTGTGTGAGCTTGACAACCTTTAAAAAGGTTCTGTGAGGGTAGTCTGGGCTACGATGATTAAAACTTCAAACCCATTTCTCTGTCAGCTCATTCCCATAATATACTGTTCCTCCGACTTGTCTCATCTTTGACAGGGGGAAAAAAAAAAGGAACGCACAGAAAATATCTCGAAGTCCTAGACACTGCAATCTCCCCAATACACTTTGATTCGTTTCCTTTTTTTTCAGTTTGAAGATCTTTCCTTTTTTTTCATTTTTCATTTTTTTTTTATTCTCAGGTATTTACGAGCAGACAAGCTGGGATTTCCAGGCTTAACCACAGCTGATTAGATCATTCAGATGATGACGGAATATATGTGAGTGATTGGAGATATCAAGAAAGATAAACGAGGGAATCTTGAGTATGACGTGTGTTGCGGTGGATCTATCAACGTCATGAGGCTATTTTCAGACACCTTATCTTCGGGGTTTGAAGAGATGATAGTTGATTCGCTGAAGCCTGGCTAAGAGTTTTTTTTTAAAGAAGAGTCACAGCCCTGAACTGAAAGATTGAGTGACGTTCACGTCACCGCAGTGTGTGTGTGTGTGTGTGTGTGTGTGTCAGACACCGAGCCCCAATATATCTTTGAGACTAACCCATACTTTGTGCTGCATTGTTTAGGAATACAGGTTTGAAGGAAGTGCGTGACAGTTTTGTGTAAAGGCTTCACTCAGAACTGCAATATGCATTAGAGCGTTCCAAGAGCTGTGACTGGGGAGACCAGGCACAGCCAGTCCTCGTCAACGCCCTGATTGGTCGCAATGTGCACAAGTGTAGGGAGCTGCTAGGACACCCCGGAAACGGTTAGAATGCGATTTTACATGGCCGAAGTAGCAGCGACATTCTAGGCTCTCCGCAGTATCAAGGCTACAGACCCTGCCGGAGTCTCCCTGTCAACACACACGACCTCCTGGAACTTGGTACTCTCTGGAGGAGTCCACCCAAGAGCAAACAGGAGTGTGGTGGGGCAACATTCTCGTTGACACAAAACCGAGACGGGACTGGCCATTTGTCCAGTCCCTACCAACGCACCACCTCTCTACCCACGCCAGGACTTCACCACAGCCAGGAACGGCCTTGAGGATCCGTCCTGCTGACAGAGGGTCAAGACTTCGAAGAGCCCCCTCCGGAGAGCAAGCAGGCGTACTTCTAGGACCTAGCTCACCCAGCCGAGAACGCCACGGTGTTTGACGTCAGGCACTGTGACGTTATTTCCCCAAAACGATGCGGAACGCCGAGTAAGTAGGCGAGATTCTAAAACAGTATGTGCATATTTATTTACTTACTTATTGATTTATTTTGCTGACATAAACAGCAGCAGTGATGTGTGCTCATTGAATTAAATAGAGCGGAACGTGATCTCCTATAGTTCGAACTGCTGTTACTAGCATCTGAAGTATGATCGAAATCGCATCAGCATGAGAACGATGCATTATAATAATAAGAATTAATCACAGTAGTTGATGATGCCGCCCGCAGAAATTCTGTGGTGCTTGTTCCGTTTTGTACGCTGTGTGTTTTTCTTTCTGCTCGGCTTGTGTGATTTGTGCCTGTAATTATATAAAACAATAGAAACATGTTTGGTGCGTGAGTCAGGGTACACCTCCGATATTGTTGATGGAGGCTTGGCTGCGAAGAGATTTTTATTAAAAACATTTATTAAATGCGCATGTGAGAGTGTATGCATACTTGGATGAAGTCACAATGTAGAGAATGCATTCATCTGAAGTGTGGCTTGCGCATGAGAAAACTGTAAAGACATGTGGAAGATGTAGGCCTACATAGACGAATGAGATCTGTGTGAATGCATCTGGGTAAACGAAGTCAATTGTATTTGTATAATTGTTTAAGAAAATAGAACCTGTACTTCTTAGTATTAGACAAGGGCGGTTATACATTTATGTTGTAGATTGGGTCAACTCTGAGGTCAATCCTGAGGGCTACGTTGAACGCCAAAGTCAATCCTGAGGGCCACCTTAAACCCTGAGGTCAATCCTGAGGACTACGTTAAACCCCGAGCTGTGGACAACGTGAAGCGAAGCTCAACATCAACGAGGAACGTGTACAGGACCGACGATCGAGGGTCACGACAACGTCGAGTGACAAAGAATCTTCCGTGATCATCACACGACGTCGGGACTGATTCCAAAAGATTGTGCGGGCTTCAAAGACCAGAACTATATAAACATGCATTTAGTCCTCAAGTCATAAAAAGGAAGGACTCGCTTTAGTCTGTGTGAAGGACTCGGTTTAGTCTGTGTGAAGGACTCGCTTTAGTCTATGATTTGATAACTTTGTTGCATGCCTGCTCATGTATTTAAAAAAATGTATTGTTAGTTTACATATTGATTTCGGTGACTGAATGGAACGCGAGAGTCACGGTGAGACAACCAAATTTAAATAAATTGTCAGGCACCCCCTTGACTCGTTAACACCAGCCAAAATTAGTGCCTGACAGTGTGTGTGTGTGTGTGTGTGTGTGTGTGTGTGTGTGTGTGTGTGTGTGTGTGTGTGTGTGTGTGTACGTGTGTGTGTGTGTGTGTGTGTGTGTACGTGTGTGTGTGTGTGTGTGTGTGTGTGTGTGTGTGTG
>JADBJO010002016.1:52500-65000 GCA_016801955.1 Conus betulinus | reverse complement strand
ACTGCGATCCACCAACAAGAGACGAGATCATCCGCGCCATCAAGAAGATGAAGAACGGCAAGGCAGCCGGCCCAGATGGAATTCCTGCAGAGCCCTCAAGACGGACGTAGAGACAACAGCCGACATGCTACTACCGCTCTTTGAGAAGATCTGGGAAAATGAAGAAATACCAACAGACTGGAAAGATGGACACATCATCAAGCTACCAAAGAAGGGAGACCTCAGCAGCTGTGAGAACTATAGAGGCATCACACTACTATCAGTGCCAGGGAAAGTGTTCAACAGGATCCTGTTGGAGAGGATGAGGGACGCAGTGGACGTCAGGCTCCGGGACCACCAGGCGGGCTTCAGGCAGGACAGATCCTGTATCGACCAGATCGCCACGCTACGTATCATTGTCGAGCAGTCCCTGGAGTGGAAATTCCTCGCTGTACGTCAACTTCGTGGACTTCCGCAAGGCTTTTGACAGTCTCCCACCGTGACACACCCTGTGGCAGCTCCTCCGACACTACGGGATCCCAGCCAAACTGACACGAATCATCAAGGAGTCGTACGAGGGGATGGCTTGTCAGGTCGTTCATGGAGGCCAGTTAACACGTCGCTTCGACGTAAGGACCGGCGTACGCCAGGGATGCCTTCTGTCGCCGTTCCTGTTCCTCCTCGCCATCGACTGGGTGATGAGGCGGACGACGGATGGACAGAGGGACGGCATCCAGTGGACCCTCTGGACTCAATTGGACGATTTAGACTTCGCCGACGACCTCGCTCTGCTCTCCCACAATCGGCAACAGATGCAAAACAAGACCACAAGCCTGGCCTCCCACTCCTCCCAAGTCGGCCTTCACATCCATCCTGACAAGACCAAGATACTGAAGATCAACGCCTCCAGCACAGAGGCAGTGAAGTTGGGGGACAACAACTTAGAGGAGGTCAAGTCTTTCACGTACCTTGGGAGCGTGATCAACCAGCAGGGAGGAACAGATGCAGACGTGAAGACCCGCATCAGAAAGGCAAGAGCATCTTACAAAGCCCTGAAGAACATCTGGCGATCTCACCTCATTTCACCTTGCACCAAAATCCGCCTGTTCAACTCCAATGTCAAATCTGTACTGTTTTATGGGGCAGAGACATGGCGAACAACAAAGACCACTATTAAGAAAGTGCAAACGTTCATAAATTCCTGCCTACGCGGAATACTGAAGATCCACTGGCCAGTTACCATCAGCAACACAGATCTCTGGGAAAGAACCAACCAAGTGCCAGCAGAAGAAGAGATCAGAAGAAGAAGATGGCGATGGATTGCTGAGGAAACCACGACCAACATCACTCGCCAGGCCCTGACCTGGAACCCTCAGGGGAAGAGAAAGAGAGGCCGGCCCAAGAACTCCTGGAGAAGGGACTGGAGGCAGACGCCAGGCAGACCGGCTGCTCCTGGGGGAGCTGGAGCGGATCGCCCGGGACCGTGGACAATGGCGGGCGGTTGTGGATGGCCTATGCCCCTCCAGGGCTCAAGGCCTAAGTAAGTAAGTATATGGACATAAGTTCGCTAGAGAAGAATTAAACCAGTACTGTTAAACATGATTTGTTTCCTCTATCACAAGCTGTAGACACAACATTATTCAGTCTGAATTGAAATTTGACAAGTCCATGTTCAACTTCTTTCTGTATTTTTCTCCTCCTCCTCCTCCTCCTCCTCCTCCTCAAGAAGAAGAAGAAGAAGAAGAGAGAAGAAGAAGAAAAACAAAACAACAACAACAACAACAACATGCAACGAATATGATAATGTCTATAATGATTTAGAGAAGAAGAAGAAGAAGAAGAGAAGAAGAAAGAAGAAGAAGAAGAAGAAGAAGGACACCAGCAACAACAAGAACAATAACAAAAACAACAACAACAACAAAAACAAACACAAGAACAAAAACAACATGAACAAGCGTTTGATTAATTTTAGACAGAATATGGCACAAAATATTGCACATCTCTGAACAGTAAGACGGCTCTACACATAGCGACCAAGGACAGAACCCAGTCCCCCCCCCCCCCCCCCCCCCCCTTCCGCTTCCCCCTTCCTCCCCTTCTCCGTCCTACGAACAACAACATTCATGTTCTTATTGATCGTGGCAAAGTGTATCACATTTCGGAGCATCTCCCTCGGAAGTGGGCGCAGTTTTTGTCATGGTATCTATCACAATTACTGCGTCCTGGCCCCCATGTCGCCAGTGTCATGTCATTTGTTATGGAATATGCTTCGTGTTCATTTTGGTGTCGGCTTGCAGCTCACTCACCCCCTGCCCTCGTACTCCCTGTAATGAACCGGCTGCAAGCGGACACAGTTAACCCTCTCACTCTTCCCCTTTTCCTTCCCCCTAAACGCTCTCTCTCTCTCTCTCTCTCTCTCTCTCTCTCTCTCTCTCTCTCTCTCTCTCTCTCTCTCTCTCTCTCTCTCTCTCCCTCTCTCTCTACTTCTCTCTCTCTCTACTGTCTCTCTGTCTGTCTGTCTGTCTGTCTCTGTCTGTCTGTCTCTGTCCCTCTCTATCTCTCTCTCTCTCTCTCTCTCTCTTTCTCTCTCTCTCTCTCTCTCTCTCTCTCTCTCTCTCTCTCTCTCTCTCTCTCTCTCTCTCCTCTCTCTCTCTCTCTTCTCTCGTCTCTCACTCTCTTCTCTCCTCTCTCTCTCTCTCTCTCTCTTTCTTCTCTTCTCTCTCTTCTCTCTCTTCTCTCTCTCTCTCCTCTCTCTCTCTCTTTTCTCTCTCTCTCTCTCTCTCTCTCTCTCTCTCTCTCTCTCTCTCTCTCTCTCTCTCTCTCTCTCCTCTCTCTCTCTCTCTGTTGGTAGTACAATAGAAACAAAGACGGTAATTTATTCGGACAGCAGAGATTAGATTAATTTTCTGGCTGACAAAGTCTCCAAAGAGAAAAAGTTATAGTAGCCATAAAGAAGTTGGAAACGGCAAATGCGCTGGTCCAGATGGCTTTATTGGAGAAATGTTTAAAAATGGTGACGAGATTATTGTCGAGTTTTTTGTTAGATTTTTCAATGCTCTTTTTGACAAGGAATATACCTTGAAAGCTGGATGGAATCAATCACAGTACCATTGTTTAAAAAAGGAAATGTTAACGATCCTGGCAACTGCAGAGGAGTGTCACTTTGTAACATTAACAGCGAACTATACAGTTGTATTATTTAGAAAGAGAGGGGATTAGTTACCGCCAAGGACATTGACAAACAAAGCACAGGACAAGACACGATGCATTTCGACCTCTTGGGTCTTCTTCAGGCAACAGAAAAGCAGATCACATTTAAGATTTAGTACAGTACAAACAAAGAACGAAGAGTGACTTATCTGTTGTCCATATGGTAGGAAGAATGGCCGCCTATATAGTTGTATTATAAACTGCAGGTTGCAGATGTGGGTAGAACAGTATGATATCACTGGCGAATATCAGGCTGGTTTTAAGAAAGAATAATGTACAGTGGACCACATGTTTACATTATTAGCAATTATACAGAAGCAGTTTTCATTCAACTTTTATTGTTTTTATTGATTTTGAGAAGGCCTTCGATTCCATTTCAAAGAAACTTCTGTGGCCAGTTCTTCAAAAG
Source organism: Conus betulinus (assembly GCA_016801955.1). Classification (NCBI taxonomy): domain Eukaryota; kingdom Metazoa; phylum Mollusca; class Gastropoda; order Neogastropoda; family Conidae; genus Conus; species Conus betulinus. The sequence goes on along the minus strand of JADBJO010002016.1, from coordinate 61,402 downwards.
AACGGTGTTAAAGGGAAGCTGTTTTGGTGTATAAAAAGTGTGTATTCTAATGTGAAGCAAAAGTAAGATCTGGCAATGGACTCACAGACTGTGTTTGTACACACAGGGTGTGAAACAGGGAGATGCCTGCAGTCCTGTATTGTTTTCTTTATTCATGAATGAATTGGTCTCAGAAATATGATATGGGACGTCATGAAGCCACATTGTCACCTGATATCTTCGAATTATTATTTACTTGTTACTAGCTGACGATATTGGTTTGTTATCAGAAACTCCAGTTGGACTCAAAACCCAGTTAAATAACCTCCATAGTACAGCTGCAAAGCTTCAACTTAACATAAATATGGACAAGAGTCGCATCGTGGTTTTTTCGAAAAGGTGGATACCCGGCAACAAGTGAGAGATGTTTTTTTTAAATGGCGAGGCAATGGGTGTTGTGAATTGTTACAATATCTTGGTATCTATTTCACTACCCCATCTTAGTTTTTCACCTGCCTGTAAGGACCTTGCAAGCAGAGCAAAAGATGCGTTCCTGTATGTATTGAGAAAACTGCATATGCTTAATAATAACTCTTTGGTTGTGTTCCTTAAACTTTTTGATGCACACGTCCAACCAACTGCTCAGTATGGAGCAGAGTTATGGGGTATAGATAAAGCTGTCGCTGAAATGGAAAAAAAAGTTCACCTGTTTTGCTTTAAAAAGACTCTTGGGAGTGCAACCTAAAACACCAAATGATTTTGTATATGGGGTATACGGGTCGATATTCTATTTACATCAACTCTTATTTTCGATGTGTCAGTTACTGGTTGAAACTTATGCGTATGGATGAGAAAAGATTACCATATAAAGCGTACAAGATGTTGCTTAGTTCAGAATTAAAAGGTAAGAAATGTTGGACATGTGACATCCGAGATTTTTTTGTATCAAAAAGGGATCGGATTTCGTTTTAGCCAATCAAGGTGTAGAAAATGTCAATACTTTTTTTTTTTTTTTTAAAGAACTGCGTAAGAGATTGATTGATAATCGATGGCAGTTATGGGAGGAACAAGTTCAAAACATTGACAGGTACGCTTTTTGTAGAACATTCAAATCATCCAGGAATTGTGGAACGTATCTTTTGCAGACATTTGAAGAACTATATGGCAAGAATGAGATTTGAAATAGCCGATTTATTCGCACAGGAGCATCGGTATGTTAATGTTGATGAAGATGCATCCGTTATCTAAGAATGCCAAAGACGATGAACAACATTTTTTGCAGTGCTGCTCCAAGATTTACGAAACAATTTTATCCCCCCCAAAATATCCGAAAAACCCATGTTTGTTTAAAGTTGTATTGCTCATGGCAAATCGAAACGAAATTATTTTGAAGAATGTTTGCATATATTTGTATGAAACATTTTAAGACGTACTGTACTACTCAGATAAAATATTCTTAGATTACCCAGTCAGGATGGATTAATGCTAAACTGTCATGGCATGTTATATAATTGTCTAACTATTCACTGTTTATTCAAAAGTTTATTGTCCATGTATTGTACCTTCATGTCCTATACTGAATAAACTAGCATTTCGTATTCTTATTCTTCCAATTACTTTTTTTTATTTGTCTATTTAATTTCTTCGTTTATCTACTTCAGGAACTATCATCTAAAAATGATAAAGAGATGGAATTCTTCTGACAATTGACTTAGCTTCCCTTTTGCCATTTTTACCAGAGGTTTTGGATCTCTCTCTCTCTCTCTCTCTCTCTCTCTCTCTCCTCTCTCTCTCTCTCTCTCTCTCCTCCTCTCTCTCTCTCTCTCTCCTCCTCCTCCTCCTCCTCCTCCTCCTCTCCTCCTCTCTCTCTCTCTCTGTTTGTTTTTTCTCTGTCTCTGTCTTTCTCTTCTATGTTTCTATGTGTCTGTCTGTCTGTCTGTCTGTCTGTCCTGTCTTCTCTGTCTCTCTCTCTCTCTCTCTCTCTCTCTCTCTCTCTCTCCTCTCCATCTCTCTCTCTCTCTCTCTCTCTCTCTTCCTCTCTCTTTTTAATGTTTTTGAAAGAATAAAAATAGGAAGCACGAAATCTTTAAGAAAGTGTAGAAAAGAGCTGTTAGAATAGAAGACAGAGAAGTAATTATCTTTATAATTGACTTAATTTTCCTTTTGCTGCTTTTTTTTAAAGACCCAGAATTCTCTCTGTCTGTCTGTTTGTCTTTCTGTTCGCCTGTCTGTCTGTCTGTCTCTGTCTCTGTCTCTGTCTCTGTCTCTGTCTCTCTCTCTCTCTCTCTCTCTCTCTCTCTCTCTCTCTCAAAAGCATCCTGTTCAATTATTCTGGCTGTAATGGTGTTGCAAAGAATTTCTTGCAGGACAGGATAGAGATGCACTTAAGGTTCAAGTCGTGTTGAACGTGTTGTTCTTGGTTCTTAGCCATGTTACAGAAACTACGGAGTGCACGCATTATTGTGAAATGTAGGATGCTGCGTTACTAGCCATCTGAAACAAACACGTTCATGTGTTTCATGTGATGTGTGCTGTGTCAGCAGAGCCTTTTGTTACTTCAAGTCGAGGTATTCCGGACCAGCTGTTCTACAGTGGGTGGGCAGTTCTTTGTGTTCCTCTTATAGATTGATTGATTGATTGATAGGTAGGTAGATAGACAGATAGCTACACAGACAGACAGACAGACAGGCAGACAGACATCGACCATCGAAAACACAACATCAGAGCAGCAACCTAACTTGATATAGAGTACACATCGGGACATCTTGTGAACGTCAACTCTAACGGCTACTGACTACAATGGACGATAACTCACGTCATACGAAACATAATGCTGACGAGACCAGCTACCCTCCCCCATTATCCCCCCACCCCCACCCCCCCACCCCACCCCAAACTCCCTCACACTCAGTCCTCCTCATTGCAAATCTATCCTGCGGCCTTGCCTGGTAGGCATTGGCCGTGCATGATTTGTCTCTGCAGGTACGGCTAAATCACGTAGTTTGGGGGGAATCTGCCAATGTTAGTCCGGATCGTTTGGGGCCAAATGGCGCCCAGATGTTCCATGATCAGTGCTGTTTAAAGGTGGGGGTTCTGTGGGTTGGCCCCTCCATTATACTGACGAATGTTATTCCTTCCGATTAGAGCAACTGTGCTTCTCTCTGTCCCTGTCTCTGTCTCTCTCTGTCTATGTCCGTCTGTCTGTCTCTTTCTCCTCTCTGTCTGTCCCTCCCCCCTCCCCCCCCCCCCCCCCCCCCCTCTCTCTCTCTCTCTCTCTCTCGTTCTCTTTCTGTCTCCCTCTACATGTCTGTCTCTATCTCTCCCCTACCCCCCTCCCTCTCTCTCTCTCTCTGTGTCTCTCCTCCATCTGTATCTGTCTGTCTGTCTCTCACTTTCTCTCTCTCTTTCCCTATGGAGATGAACCGATGGCTATGAATCGCCCAATCTCAAGAGAAGAGGTACTGCTTGCAATAAATAGGTTAAAGAATGGTGAAGCTGCTGGTCCAGAAGGAATCATTGGGGAAATGTTGAAATATGCTGGAGGCCGGGTTGGTGACCTTTTTTGTGATTTGTTTTTAATGCATCGTTCGACGAAAATATTATTCCAGATAACTGGACTGATTCTATAATACTTCCTTTATCCAAAAGTGGTGATGTTAATAATCCCAGTAATTACAGAGGCATATCCTTGTGTGATATCAGCAGTAAAATATATAGTGCAGTTATAAATAACAGACTTCAAGAATGGGTAGGAGAATATAATTTGACAGGTGAAGACCAAACAGGATTCAAAAGAGGATCTCAACAGTTGATCATATGTTTACATTGTTGGCGCTAATACAAAAACAGTTTTGTTGTTCAATCGCAAGTTATATGTTGCCTTTCTGGATTTTGAAAAGGCGTTTGATTTAATAGAAAAAAAACTTGTTGTGGCCAATCCTTTTGAAAAATGGAATCAAAGGTACACTGTATCAGTGTGTTCGTAGCATGTACGTCAATGTTAAGGCTAGGGTCAGATGTAGTGCTAATCTAACTAATTACATTCACTGTACTCGTAGGGTGAAACAAGGTGATGTATGCAGTCATGTTTTATTTTTCTTTATTCATCGATGAATTAGCACTGGAAGTAATTAAAGGAGGCTGACATGGTGCGACGTTTAAGTATGACTACTTTGAGCTGTTCATATTGCTATTGGCTGATGATGTGGCTTTGTTGGCTGAAGCATTCGTTGTTCTACAAACCCAGATAAATAGTTTGCATCGCGCAGCGTCAGCCTTATGTTTAAGGTAAATATGGATAAAAGTAATGTTGCTGTATTTAGGAAAGGGGGGCATTTATCTGCATATGAAAAATGGACTTTCTACGGTATAACTATGCCTGTCGTTAATGCATATAAGTATTTCGGAATTTACTTTTCTACGAGACTTAGTTTTGTAGCAGCTTGTAACAACCTTTCGAGTAGAGCCAAAAATGCCTTGTTATGTTTTTTGCAAAAACTCTTTATGTTGAAAAAATAATTCCCTGCATACTTTTCTAGAACTGTTTGACGCACAGATTCAGCCAATAGTACAATATGGTGCCGAGTTATGGGGGTTAGAAAAAGCAGATCTACAATGCAAAAAGATCACTTATTTGGGCTCAAGAGATTTTTAGGAGTTGAACTGCGGACACCCAATGACTTTGTATATGGTGAAAACGAGCAGGTACCCTACTTACATAAACTCTGCCATAAAATGTGTTAAGTTTCGGTTAAAATTAACAAGAATGTATGAGAGCAGATTACCACATAAGCCCTATCGTATGTTGTTTGATTTAGATGATGAAAGTGACAAAAGAAACTGGGTCTCAAATGTTCGTTGTAAACTGTGTATCTGTTTGGATTTCGTTATGTTTGGTTGAATCAAGACATTAATGTGACTGGCGATTTTCTCAGAGTCTTTAGAGATAGACTAATGTTGTGCAGGTGGCAGGAAATGGAATTTTCATATGGATAACAGTGAAAGATTTATTTATTACAGGTTCTTTTGTTCCGTACCTGATGTTAAAACTTATCCACAGCTAAATCTGGACAGGCACTTAAAGTATATCACGACTAGATTCAGACTTGATATTTCTAAAATTGCCGAGTATTATCACCGTTATCGTTCTCATAGTGAAGCAGATTTATTATGTCCACTTTGTAGAAAGGATACAGAAAATGATGTGCATTTTGTGTTGCGTTGTCCTGCCCTGAACAAACTAAGAGCTCAGTATATACCAATCAAGTTTGATAAATTCCCAAGCCAGTTTAGATTGGCTCTTCTTATGATATGTACTCATAAGCAAACTGTTAACAATTTGTCAATTTATTTATTCAAAGCATTCAAGTTGCGATCGTGTATTCTGGTCATAAAGGATTATTTCGAATATGTATTTGATTTGTTTGCGTGCAGTTGCTCAGGTACTAAGATGGCTGTAATTAACCCGCAATCCCTTTCACGAGGGGCTATGGCCTAAAACGTGAATAAATTATCTTGAGTCTTGAGTCTCTTTCCCCCCCCCATCTCTCTCTCTCGTACCTTCACTCCACGACCTTTATGAGCAATGCGTTAGTTTAGCATTGAACATTAGCCAATTGCATTAGCGATCAAACGGCCTGGATGCAATTCAGACATGCTGTATACTGTGCGGGGGTGGGGTGGGGGTGTAAGATAATACATCGGACCGATAGGGGTAGCTTTTAGAACTAAAAAACCCACTTGGAGTTTAACTGATCCGCTCCACAGCATCTATCACGTGACTGGCTTACCAGGACCGCAGGACATGGTGAAGTCATCATCTAAGCGTCCAGTTTCGCCAGATATGGCAGGGCCGGTAATTCCCTGCCGCCGGCAGCGTTTTCTCCTACCAGATGCTTCCATAACAACATCACTTTTGAAGAATGACAATTTGCTGCCTTAGGCGTTCAGTTTGCTTCGAGTCTAGTGGTAGATTCACCTCCATTTGGTTTGGATGGCCCAGTGTAACTACAGACCCTGCTGGGTGTGGCGGTGTGTATTGGAGACCTGAGCATAGAGAGGGTGTGTGGCCACAGAGTCAGCACAGTGCCAATTTGTTACACATTGCGAGTTAGTCTGCACCGTTTTCTATCTCCGCCACAGACTTATTTGCAGTGGTAGTTGTCGTCAAGGTAATGGTATTCAAAATAGTAGATGTCGTCATCGAAATAGTAATAATAGAAGCAACAGTAATCGCCATAGTAGTCGAAATTGCAGTAGTCTTCGTGGTCGTACTGTTACTAGTAGCAGTGGTAGAAAATGTAACAACAGCAGCAGTAGCAATATCAGCAGTAGTACTACTACTATACGTTGTAGGTTAGTAAACTACGCTCAGCAGCAGTTATATGTGTTTCAGTATACATGTCATACAAATAATTTATTTTTCTGTAAAGTCGTTCGTGTATGTGTGTGTATATCTATAGAAAAACAAAGCTTGCTCTTATGTCTTAGATTGATGAAAAATAAGGGGAGATAAGCATTCACAACTGCGGTGGTAGATAACCCTGCCTAACTAATAGTATGTGCTTTTGTGGGTGAATGGGGAATAAGAAATGCTTCTCAAAATGAACCTTCAGCAAGTTTATAGTCTCCAAGGGTGAGACACTCTCCAATGAGGAGAAAACTCACTAACGTGTAACTCCTGGTCAGATACCAGTATTTCGAAAGCTGATTGTTTTTTTCCTCGGTAACCGCGGAAAGTGGTAACTTAACATCTCTGCCTTTTCGGTTTTAAGAAGAATGCTATCCCAGAAAAAAGGCTGGTGTGCAATACCGTTGTATGTTGTTGAGTTTTCAAAAAAACAACAACCCAAGGTGCCAGGTAAGAAGCAAAAGAAAATCATGAAAGATCAAAACAAGCTATATTTCTAATGAAAAATAAAAAAAAAATATAAAAACATAACCTCTTAAGACACAAGTGCTGAGGGCCAGTTCTTGGAATGAATCCACAAGGGACTAAATTACAATAAACAAATGAATTCCAAGGACAAGTACCGAGCACCATTCCAGCAACTTACAGAGCAGCTTGGTGTTGCAATGACTGCAAGAAATATTCAATTATAAACAAAGCTTGCTCTTATGTCTTAGAGTGAAGAAATAGTGGGAGCTAAGCATTCATAGCTGCAGTGGTTGATAATTCTGCCTAACTAACAGTTTGTGCTTGAGTGGGTGAATGGGGAATTATAAATGCTTCTCAACATGAACCTTCAGCAAATTCATAGTCTTGTCCAGGACGGGGGAAATTGTGATGGTATTGCTTAAGTGCACTAAGTTGATGTATTATTAGTCAGGCTCAACACACCAAGGTTATCTCTGCACTCATACACGCATATGCACACTCATGCGCCCACCAAACATTCACCTCTCTCTGGGAATGGGATGTCACGCATTCATTTCTCTCCTAACACGACTGAGAACAAGAAATACAATTTCTATGCTACTTATAATCAAACATGAAACATCCAATTACACAAAATGAACAAATCAAACATAAAAGATCAATACTTCCTAATCCCGGGTTATAATAAAATGACTTCTGACCTGGCCAGGTTTTCACACACACAACCACGCTTTCACACCACACCACAGTTCTTGAAAAGTCTCTTTGAGTCTTCTTCAGCACTGCTTGATGGTGACGCCCTTGGTTGACTGGCTCCAGGTTCAGGACTGGTCTTCGTGGTCGTCTCTGGGATCTCGACGTAGAACTCCTTTTCTTCGTCTCTGTCACCACCTCTGGGTTCAAATTCAGTTTGTCTGTCTTCACCCACCTCTGGGCTTCAAACTTAGTTTTCTCCTCTTCCAGCTTGTCTTTAACCCTAAGACTTTGCTGTCTCTTCTATCTCCCAGACCACGTTTCTCTCGACCCTATGCCGTCCTGCTCACTCTCTCCTCCTCTCTCTCGTCTGCTCTTCTCTCTCTCTCGTGGTGTTCTTCTCCCCTCCTTACACGTTGTCCTCCCTCAGTTTATATAGGGATGGAAACAAAGGATTCCCCTTCGGGCCATACCTTTGTCCATGCTGCTTCTCAAACCCCTGTTCACAAGTACCCTGAATTCTCCATTCGCTACATTCTTCTACACATCAGCATTTACACACGTCCCTACCTAATTGGTAGCACAAAAACACTTGGCACCAAATGGACATCGAAAATTCGCGCCGACTTCGGGAGTTATTTAACACGGTAATTATCTTAGAGAGAGCTACAACAACGTCCACGCGCATTCAACTAGCCTGACAATAGAACCAAACAGTGCCCCACGGCAATACCATCTAAACGAGCCCAAGACTCCTGCTCTTCAATTACTGTTTACAAAGCGACCTCAGCTGACTGAGTATGTAGCGCCCACTTGATGCACCGAGGTCCTAGTGGTTACGTCCCTCCCCCCTCTCATTATCGGGAAGGTCCGAACCCCTACTACCTTAGATGTCTACTGTCACCTGACCACTTCGTCCTCCTGGACACGGTTCGACCATGTGCGGTGGGTAGGCACACTGGTTAATGGGTCTATTACCTATTGGTATACTACGAACAACGTCCCTTTGCCTCTAAGCGTTCAATGCCCTTTTGTGAGAAGTTTCACGCCCTTGACAAGACTCCAATATATATATATATATATATATATATATATATATATATATATATATATATATATATATATATATATATATCTGTTAAAAAATAGGATGGTAAAAGGAAGTTTTAAAATGTTCTTTTGTTATTCTTGACTTCTGGTGCATTGTTTCCTGTAAAATAAGATTTTAAAACTTCCTTTTACCATCCTATTTTTAACAGATGTTGCTCCCAAAGGGTTGAGCACTTTAAGAATTTTATTAGGCATTTTAGTGGTATTATATATATATATATATATATATATCTATATATATAT
>JADBJO010002016.1:45000-47500 GCA_016801955.1 Conus betulinus | reverse complement strand
CCACAAGTGTTTACCAATTCCGTGGTCTAGTAGACAATTGTATTAGATGAGACAAGGGGGGGGGGGGGAGAGAGAGAGAGAGAGAGAGAGAGAGAGAGAGAGAGAGAGAGAGAGAGAGAGAGAGAGAGAGAGAGAGAGAGAGAGATTGTTACGATCTCGCACAACGGTCTCGTCTCTCAGACAAACCAATCCTCGGTCGCTGTACACAGTTCCGAAATGAGTCTACTGGGCTGACCTCGCTGTAGAAAATGGTCCAAGCCCTATACAGTATTGAAGATCAAGCGACATCAAGATTAAAAATGTCTGGTTTATCTGAGGAGACTTTCAATCATTATTTTTGAAGAAATAATGGTAGTAATGGCAATAGATATCAACAATTGCAGCAGAAGCAACGGCAGCAAAGAGCAGCAGCAGCAGCAGCAGCAGTTGTAGCAGCAGCGTCAACAGCACCGTTAATAGTTGTACTTGTAGTCGTCGTCGTCGTCGTCGTCGTAGTAGTAGTAGTAGTAGTAGTAGTAGTAGTAGTAGTGGTGGTCGTCGTTGAAGTAGTAGTAGTAGTAGTAGTAGTAGTAGTAGTAGTCGTCATCATCATCATCATCATCATCACAATCATCATCATCATCATGGTGATCATATTAACAATGAAGATTATGTTGCAGCCGCTGCTTTTCTACTGCTAACCCTACGGCTGATGTTGATAATCATGGTGAAAATAGCGGCAATGACATAAAAGTTAATGTGGCAGTAACGACAAAGTGCGCGTAGGTTTTTTTACGCAGGCGGAGAATACCTGTTTAAAAGCCGACGTCCGATAGCCTGACAGTTATAAATGTAGAAAAAATGAATAGATAAATGAATGAATGAATGAATGAATGAATGAATGAATGAATGAATGAATGAATGAATGAACATATCCATGCGTAAAAGTTCTCATGTTGAAATTTCAGATTACCATCAAAGCGAGATTCTACATGTGAAATGCGCCTTTTCCCTTTAAACGTACTTGAAACAAAAGTTTCTGGTATGTTTAGCATCTTCTGCAAAACCACATGTCATCATTTCTACCATCTGGCAATACTTTCATTGGGTACAAAAACAGGAACTGTGATTTCGACTAGTTTTCCACGACAGAGGGTTAAAACTGCTGGTGTGCAATACACTTTCGCATTCCATGTTTTTTTCCCTTCACCAGTATTCCCTCTTGCTTAATGTCAAACATTCTAGACACTCCGGTAGATCTGCCCACTAGGCATATGCATGTAAGAAAAGTGATCATTAGTATCTAAAATCAAACACGTGCGGGCAGAACAAGATCAGGCATCGGGGAAGCAATGGAAAACGAAGACTTTAGGCTGAAATACGCTAAAGATAGTCGTTCCTCTTCACGGATGCTGCAGATTGTGGTAACCAGAGAGGGCGTCTGGGTTTTCTGGAAACATAATAAGGGTATCTGGCAGTCTCACTTAGTCCTGATGATCTTATGGTGCGTATGGCATGTGTTTTCTGCCTTTGTAGCTCTTACGAAGGCATGGACTGAGAATATATGCCGCATCAACTGAAACATGAATGCATCAGTGAAGTAAAATAGCGGATGTCTGAACGAATATAAAATAAGAATTTCAGAAGTAGAGAAAACAGTGAATGTCTTATATGAAATGAAATCTTATTTTCTCAAAAGTGGCGAAGGTAGCATTTAACAAAAAATTCAGAAATGAAGAATTGTTGCTTCAACTTAAGTGATATAGGAAATCCCCTACTTGAAGCGAAAAGGAGAATGTCTTGTTTTGTCCCCCCCCCCCCTCCCCCTCCCTCTCTCTCTCTCTCTCTCTCTCTCTCTCCCCTCTCTCTCTCTCCCCTCCCCCCTCCTCTCCCCCCCCCTCTCTCTCTCTCTCTCTCTCTCTCTCTTGTTTTTATGCTTGGTACATTAGGCTCGCTATATACCCCCAAAATAACTTCCCCTCATCTTCTCACGCACGGGTTCATTGATTCCTGGGAGGTGTCATGTGACCGTTAGGACTACGGGAAAAAAGCTTTGTGACCAATTCCATCTTAGCACAGGAAGAAAAAAAAGCCGTTACCGGTGTAACTTCCGGTCTGGTGAGATTAGAAGTCCCCTGCCTTGGTCGATATGTTTGTGTGTTCCACTTGGTTGAGGGCGGGGGGTGGGGGGTGTTGAGGAGTGTAGGCGGAGTGTCTTCATTACAAATCATTTTGTCTGAGTTGACTTGAAGACCTTTGTGGAGTTGAAACATGACGTTGTTCTTTTCTATGAGACTGAGGGGTGCGGTGCTGTGAGGCTGTAAAATAGAGTGGAAAGGTGGTGGTGGTAGTGGTGGTGTGTGTGTGTGTGTGTGAGAGAGAGAGAGAGAGAGAGAGAGAGAGAGAGGGGGGGGGGGGGAGAGAGAGGAGGGAGGGAGAGAGGGAGGGGAGAGAGGAGAGAGAGAGAGAGAGAGAGAGAGAGAGAGGGGAGGGAGGAGAGAGGAGAGAGAGAGGAGGAGAG
>JADBJO010002016.1:37500-40000 GCA_016801955.1 Conus betulinus | reverse complement strand
TTATTGTAAATGCATTTTCTTCGAATATTTGTTTAGATTTCCACTTGCAGTTCCCTCATTTTGCCACTGGGTAGAAAACAGAAATCTGAATACCACACTTGTCCAAAGAGAAAGACAAAAGTTTTCTTCAGGAACAACAAAAAGTCTATGACATTTATTGGGATTTAGATAGTAATACTACTACCATAAGGATAGAGAGTCGGAGAGAGAGAGAGAGAGAGAGAGAGAGAGAGAGAGAGGGAGGGAGGGAGGGAGGGAGGGAGGGAGGGAGGGAGAGAGAGAGAGAGAGAGAGAGAGAGAGAGAGAGAGAGGGAGGGAGGGAGGGAGGGAGGGAGACAAACAGAGGAGAGACGTAGAGATAGAGACTGAAAGAGAGATAGAGAGAGAGTTTCCTTTGGCATATTCGAGTGGTATGTTACAAGAGCAGATACACTCAAACCTTTCATCATTTGTCTTTGGGTTATCTTACCCGTTCAAAAACCACCTAGTATAAAAGGAAACAACTTACCCGTTCAAAAACCACCTAGTATAAAAGGAAACAACTTACCCGTTCAAAAACCACCTAGTATAAAAGGAAACAACTTACCCGTTCAAAAAAACCACCTAGTATAAAAGGAAACAATCACATTTTCCCCGTGTGTTCTTTCAAAAAGATTGTGTCTCTGTCTGTCTGTCTCTGTGCCTCTCCGTCCGTCCGTCCGTCCGTCTGTCCGTCCACCCGCCCGTCCGTCCGTCTGTCTGTCTGTCTGTCTGCCTATCTGTCTGTCTATCTGTCGCAATTTCCAATCAGGCTTAAGACAATGATCCTTTTTGTCAACGAAAAGACACGACCCGTTTGAACCAATTAAACACGCAAAAGCCAACACAAGTAATAACTATAAAGACGCATGGCATGATTGGCCATTGTAGATCATTCATTCTCGTTCACGAAGCACGGGAATAGAGGGCTAATTACGAGATGAAACCCACGCTGGCGTTTTATTATTCTGACAATATGCTGTTATTGTTTCATTTAATAAGGTCCACCACCGCCACTCTCTCTCTCTTTCTCTCTCTCTCTTTCTCTGCCTGCCTGCCTGCCTGCCACCCCCCCCCCCCCCCCCCCCCCCCCCCCCCCCCCCTCTCTCTCTCTCTCTCTCTCTCTCTCTCTCCCTGAAACCGCGTGTGAGCGCCCAGGTATGTATGTATGTATGTATGTATGTATGTATGTATGTATGTATGTATGTATGTATGTATGTGTATGTATGTGTGTGTGTATGTACGGTGTATGGATGGATGGATGGATGGATGGATGCATGAATGGATGGATGGATGGATGGATGGGTGCGTGCGTGCGTGCGTGCGTGCGTGCGTGCGTGCGTGCGTGCGTGTGCGCGCGTGTGTGTGTGTTTGTATGTATGTGTGCATGCGTCAGAGATTGCCTATGCACCAGTATGTGTGTGCGTGCGGGGTGCAAGCGCACACGTGTGTGTGTGTGTGTGTGTGTGTGTGTGTGTGTGTGTGTGTGTGTGTGTGTGTGTGTGTGTGTGTGAGAGAGTGTGTGTGTGTCTGTGTGTCTGTGTGTGTGTGTGTGTGTGAGTTCAAGCGTGTGTGAACGAGTGTGTCTGAGAGAGTGCGTGCATGCACGCATGCGTGCGAGCGTGCGTGCATGCGTGCATGCGTGTGTGTGTGTGTGTGTGTGTGTGTGTGTGTGTGTGTGTGTGTGTGTGTGTGTGTGTGTGTGTGTGTGTGTGTGTGTGTGTGTGTGTGTGTGTGTGTGTGTGTGTGTGTGTGTGTGTGTGTGTGTGTGTGTGTGTTTGCGTGCATGCATGAGTGTTTGTTTTAACGTCAGAAGAGAGGAGACAGTTATGGGTTAGTGTGTGGAAATGTAACAGTTTAAATGTGTATCCTTTGGCAACAAAGTCTTTGACCCCCCCCTCTCTCTCTCTCTCTCTCTCTCTCTCTCTCTCTCTGTCTCTCACTCACACACAGACACATGTATGCACGCGCACACACACACACACACGCACACACACGCGCGCGCGCACACGCACGCACGCACGCACTCATGCACGCACGCACGCACGGACGTACACACACATTTTTTTGCCCGTGTGTGCCCTAGTACGCACCTGGCTACGAATGGAGGTGTGCTGGAAACCCATTACTAAGATAACACCGATCGACTTCCAAAAACGACTTCAAGAAGGAGACCTGGATGAAATATTGATCAGATTCCAAAGAACACCGTCCCATCGAAGTCATCCAAGCAGCAAGAAAAGCTCATCAATCAGGTTGACTAGCTCTTGTCCACTGACAGGTACAGACAGAGGCATTATAAGGAGCACATTGTTAGCGGTTTACGCCAAGTGACTTGCAACTACAGCTGAAAAAGTAGCATTTGATGCATTATGGCTCTGCAAAGAAGATTTGAGGATAAGTAACAAGCCTCGTCCCCTTACTGTGTTTGCGGTGGGTTGTGCTGCTTTAGAGAATACGTTTTAAGGAAGAAAGGGTGAAA
>JADBJO010002016.1:20000-32500 GCA_016801955.1 Conus betulinus | reverse complement strand
CCAACCATCTTTACTGCAAACACGAGTATAGACGTGCGCATTTGATTGATTGTTGTATAGTTGGTTCTTTATTTATGTTCTCTTACGCTGTGCGTGCTTTGAAAAAACAAACAAACAAACAAACAAGCCAAAGGGATGCTTTGTTTAAACAATATTTTGTGCGGATTTTTGTCAAACTTCTAAAAGCACATGGCACACAATTAATGCATAAATGTACAAGTGCATACACTGCTTCGCAGTGAATTACAAAAAGTGCATTTCCCTTTCATCCAAAGCCTCTCTCTCTCTCTCTCTCTCTCTCTCTCTCTCTCTCTCTCTCTCTCTACAGGCTACACCTTTCCCGTGAGATGAGGTCAGTTTGGCATTTTGAAATAAGTTAAATGCTACATATTTGTACTTTTCATATCACTGGAAACGTGCAACACACTGCTGCTTTTACGTCACTTCAATCATGCAACACACTGCTGATTTTGCATTACGTCAGTCATGCAACGCACTGCTGCGTTTACATCACTTCAGTCATGCAACGCACTGCTGCGTTTACACCACTTCAGTCATGCATCACACTGCTGCTTTTACATCACTTCAGTCATGCAACACACTGCTGCTTTTGTATCACGTCATTCATGCAACGCACTGCTGCATTTACATCACTTCAGTCATGCAACACACTGCTGCTTTTACATCACTTCAATCATGCAACACACTGCTGCTTTTATGCACTATGTTCACAGAAGAAACGAGGATGTGAATCCATCCCCTCAACCTCCCCCCTCTCCCCCCTCCCCTCAAATCTGTCCTCTTTCTCCCTTCATTTTCTCCCTAATACATGCTCCATTTTGTCATGAGTCCATGTGCACTTAAGCTCTCTGATTACCTTCTCCTTTCCTAATTCTTATCGCCCCCACCCCCTTTCTCTGTCTGTCTGTCTGTCTGTCTGTCTGTCTGTCTGTCTGTCTGTCTCTCTCTCTCTCTCTCTCTCTCCTCTCTCTCTCTCTCTCTCTCTCTCTCTCTCTCTCTCTCTCCCTCCCTCTCTCTCTCTCTCTCTCAGCTCGAATGTTAATCATAGTCAACATTTTCCGACTGGCCTGAGGTTTAGCAATCTTCTGTAATTAAATAACTTCAGGGATAAGTAAAAATTGGAAGTTGTTATATATATGGTATGACGACTCTCTGCGCCATTTAAATATACCATTTGCTGCTATGAAAATCTTCCAACTCACCAGAATTTGGCAATGCTCATCATGTTCCGTAAAATAAATTTTGTTAAGTTTATTCATCCCTATTCCGCAAAGCAGTGTTTAAAATTATTCTGAATAGATTGGATCAGCAAGCAGATTGACCTACTGCTCAAACGTAGGCTAGCCCATACAAAAAGTAATGTGACAAGCATATACGCCTTCAATCATATTTGGATAAAGAAATAATCAGCAACAACAGGAGTTCTACTACGTCTCCAAGGACTTCAAGAAGGCTTACAACAGCATCTGGCAGGAAGAGGTATAGGCAACGAAGAAGAAATTTTAGGTCAGGCAAAAGGTCAATACTGTATTGTGCTTTTTTTTTTTTCGTAAAACATTCTCCCAGGTCAGTATTGTCAACATTTGTTTTTCACTTTTTGCAGCTATCTGTCTGTTTTTATTAATATCAAATAACAATATCACATAAAATAATTCGAATATTAGTGACTCTTCTACTTCCTTTCATATATTATTTTTTCCAGGACGTATGCAATTTAGGACTTTTAAGGGAAAGGTGAGTACCTTCATCTATTTCACTATCTCTGTTTCCTGTGTGTACATCAGCACCCCTGATTCCCCTAAGACAGCAAAGGTAGTTTATGTTTCCGTTATCTTCGTTGACAAAATGTCCATACATGTCGAAAATCCCTGCCTTGTTGACCAGCTGACCAACAATGTCCTTCCCTCTGTCCAACTTTCCCCACCAAGCTGTGACCGACTATGGCACTGGAACCGTAACAACCATGAGATGAGCGGGATACGCTGATCCTGCTTTGAAAGTGCGTGACACTCACTCCAAGGGCAGCCAGCACGTGCGAAGTGGAATGTCAAGCAGCATGCTGTGGGTAGCGCATTCTACAATGATGGGGTAGGGAACGTGTGTTTTTGAATACCACGCGTGTCTGGCAAGTGGAGGATGTCCTTTGCTTTTCCTTTGTTATTATATGTCTCTATCTGTACAGTTTTCTTCTGTCTCTCTCCCGCCCTGTCTATCTACAACCTCTCTCCTCTCTCTCTCCTCTCGCTCAGCATCTCTCTCCATCTCGCCCTCCTCTCTCATCTCGCTCTTCTCTCTCCCACTCTCTCCTCTCCTCCTCCTCTTCTCTCCCCCCCGGTACCCTCCTGTCTCCGCCCGTCCCACTCCTCTCTCATCTCCTCCTCTCTCTCCGCTCTCTCCCTCTCTCCCTCGACCCTCCAGTCTCTCCTCTCCTCCTCCTGCCTCTCCCATCCTCCCTCAAGATCCTCTCCCTCTCTCCCTCCCCCCCCCCTCTCCACCTCTCCCTCCTCTCCCCCCCCCCCCTCTCTCCCCTCTCCTCCCCCTCCCTCCCCCCCCCTCTCTCCCCTCCCCCCTCTCTCCTCCCTCCCCTCTTGTGCAGCAAAATTTCGCAGAAAGTTTATCAACTCTCCAGAATCAAACGCTTCCTGGACCTGCATTCACGCAAGCTCTTTTTCCAGTCTCATATCCAATCATACATAGACTATGGATCTACTCTATGGGACTCTGCTAGCGCTAACACCCTCAAACCATTGCTAAGCCTACACAAGCGAGCACTCAAATTAGTCCTCCTAAAAAGCAGTAGTCTTCTGGACTCGGACTATAAAAAGATTCAAGTTCTCCCCTTACGTCTGAGATTAGAATACAACAAAGGGATCATCATGCACATGATTGTGTCTGGGAAGGCACCCTCAACGTTAGTTCACACAGATTCTCAATTAATTCCTCAAGGACTCTACCCAAACTTCATGTCCCTGTTCCTAGAATTGATTTATTCAAATCCAGTTTAACATATTCAGGTTCCTGTCAATGGAACTCGCTCCCTGAATCAGCCAAACAACACCAATGCATAGCAACCTTCAAACACCATTATTTCAACCTATGTGCCACTACCATACCCGCCATAAATCCTTTTGTACCACCCTGACCTTTTTAGAAAGTGTTTTGTACTTGAAATGCACATGTCAAGTGTTTTGTAGTAAGTATGCTGTTGTGTGTTGTGTGTTTTATGTGTGGTGTGTGTAGTGTGTGTGGGTGTGTGTGTGTGGTGTGTGTGTGTGTGTGTGTGGTGTGTGTGTTGTTGTGTGTGTGTGTGTGTGTGTGTGTTGTGTGTGTGTGCGGCGCGCGCCGCGCGCGCGCGGCACGTGTGTGTATGTTTCCTAATTTTTACCTGCAATCTTGTCATTATGTTGTTATGCTTGTATGCTTGTATTCTTATGCTCTCTCTCTCTCGCTCCTCTCCTCTCTCTCTCTCTCTCTCTCTCCTCGGCCGTCTCTCTCTCTCGTCGTCTCTCTCTCTCTCAAGCACACTCTCTCACACACACTCTCTCACCCCCGACACACACACACACCGCACACACCCACACACACACACACCACACACACACACCACACACCACACACACAGAGTTCTGCTGGAATGACTTGATTTATTATCTATATGACCTCATCCCCCCTCCCCCCCACCCCCCCCCCCCCCCCATCCCCATCCCCAGCCGTGGTGACTAGGCCATCATTATGCATCTCCCCCCGATTTGTGCTTATTTTCATTTTTTTTTCCCCCTGGTGCTTCAAAATTGCTTGTCTTGCATCTCCTTGGAATGTTTTGATTGTCAGATTGTTCTATAATGCTCTTTCCTGCGCCCACTTCTCTCGCCTCTTTGAGTCCCTCTCTCCTCCTTTCGCTTGTCTTGTCTTGTCTTGTCTTGTCTCTCTCGTGTGTGTGTTGTGTGTGCGTGTGTTGTGTGGTGTGTGTGTGTGTGTGTGTGTGTGTGTGTGTGTTGGCTGTGTGTCGTTGTGCGAAATGGAGGAGAGAGAGAGAGAGAGAGAGAGAGAGAGACGAGAGAGGAGCGAGAGAGATGAGGCGATAGAGAGAGAGACAGGCAGTCAGACAGACAGACCAGACAGGCAGAGACAGAGGACAGAGAGACAGAAGATGACAGGAGAGAGAGCAGAGACAGAGAGGCAGCAGGGAGCAGAGAAGAGAGAGAGAGAGAGAGAGAGAGAGAGAGAGAGAGAGAGAGACAGACAGACGACAGACAGAACAGACAGACAGACAGGCAGGTAGACCCACAGGTAGACAGACTGACAGACAGACAGACGGACATACAAACAGACAAAAACAAACGGGTAGAGACAGAGAGGCAGATAGCAAAACAGACCGACAGAGGCAGAGAGATAGACAGAGACAGAGAGAAAGAGAATGTACCACAGTGAGAGTCTGGATTTCTCACATCGTGTGTTAGGCCCCTTCCCTCACGGGAGTTCCAGCGTGCTGCTGACCCAGATCCACCGTCACGGCACAGCACGTCCATTCTCCGTTCCCTGGGAACTTCCAGGTGTGTAGCTGACACACACCTCGGCAGGGAATGGAGGGAACAGGTGTCAGGAGTTCCACAATATTCATCGATTAGGTTCAAAGGATAACACTACTGGAGTGGAGGGGGGCTGATTCGGGGTCATTCTGCTGCTGTATAGTGTACCTCTCTCTCTCTCTCTCTCTCTCTCTCTCTCTCTCTCCTCTCTCTGTCTCTCTCTCTGTCTCTCTCTCTCTGTCTCTCTGTCTCTCTGTCTGTCTGTCTGTCTTGTCTGTCTGTCTCTCTCTCTCCTCTCCCTCTCTCTCTCTCTCTCTCTCTCTCCACACACACACACACACACACACACACACACACACACACACACACACACGTACGCACACACACCACACGCGCACACACACACACACACACACACACGCACACACCACACACACACACCACACACACACACCCACCCACACACAAACGCACAAACGCACACACAAACACACACACCACACACACACACACACACAACACACACACACACACACACACACACACTAACACACATACTAACACACAGACACACAGACACACACACCACACAGTGACACACACACACACACACACGCCACACACACCGCGCGCGCGCGCACACCACACACACACACCTCACACTCTTACTCCTCTCTCTCTTACTCTCTTTCTCTCTCTCCCCCCTCTCTCTCTCCTCTCTCTCTCTCTCTCTTCTCTCTCTCCCCTCTCTCTCTCTCTCTTCGTTGTCCTGAAGTCAGCGTATGCAGGCCTGGGCATCTTTGATTGCCTCGCATGGCCAATAGGGAATACTGTTGCAGCAGTCCTTATCCTTTTTCAGAGGAAGACCAGATGGGGGAAGGGAGAGAGGGACAGAGACAGGACAGGGGGAAGAGAGAGAGAGAGAGAGAGAGAGAGAGAGAGAGAGAGAGACAGAGAACAGAGACAGAGACACACACACACTTACAGAGAGAAAGAGAGAGAGAGGGAGAGAAGAGAGAGGGGGGAACAGAGACAGAGACAGACAGACAGACAGACAGACAGACAGACAGACACACACACACACACACACACACACACACACACACACACACACACACACACACACACACACACACTCACTTACACAAACATAGACCGCAAGACAGACAGAAAGAGAGAGACAGACAGACAGACAGACCGACAGATAGACAGAGAAGCAACAGAGGGAAACCACTAATCTCTGATTGGTGAACAAAGCTACACGTCATGGCTGTCCACTGTCAACACTCGCCTCCCTGCCAGACTATGGTGTTGCTCCTGTGATGTATAGCAGAGACATTGATGGCATCTGTCTGTCTTCGAGAGGCAATGGTCTTTGCGCCGTGGGTTAGTCAGATTGGCCAGACCACAGAGACATTACCATCTATAAATCGGTGGTAGAGGCTTCTTAAACCACCATGAGAGAAACGCACAATCCAGCGGGTTTTTTTTTCCCCTCTCCCCCTACCCCCACAACCCCTTCTCTCTGCAGACACCCCATGCTTCGCCGCCCCAGCCCGCCAACACGGCTAGAGAAGGGCAGTATGATTTTAAACGATGCCGATCACAAAGGGCCACATCAGGGATGATGCGGCAGTACAGTGTGTCAAACATCAGTATCCAGTGTCAGTGAACAATAACCGGACATGAATATGGATCTTCCAGCCCTGTGCTTAGGGAGAGAGGGAGGGGGATTGGGTAAAAAAAAAAAAAAAAAAAAGGGGTCCCCAGTGACACCAAACGGTGTCCTCTGTCTGAGCGCGCAGCCTTGATGTTTAACGATCCGAGCATCGCCAATCATATCAACACCAAACAGTCGGACATAAGTGTGGGTGAACTCATCAGTCGTCTGATCTACGAGATGTCATTTCCCATGGGTGGATCAGCTGAGTATCTGGCATAAATATCTGATTTTAGCCATAGGGGACTCTATCTATGTCTGCCTGTGTGTCCGCCAGTCTGTCTCGTCTGTCTGTCTGTCTGTCTGTGCCTCTGTTTCTGTCTGTCTCTGTCTGTCTCTGTCTCTCTCTTCTTCCTCCTCTCCTCTCCCTCCTCTCTCCTCTCTCTCTCTCTCTCTCTCTCTCTCTCTCTCTCATATATAAATGAATAGATGGACAGACAGAGAGACAGACAGACACACAAAAGAGCTACCTACCTCCCCTAATTAATTCAAATAAAAACACACACACACACACACACACACACACACACACACACACACACACACACACACACACACACACAGCATTTTACAGAAGCGCTTTCGGTTTTTGTCAACCTTCTTCAGCTGACCATGGAAGTCGGCGTCAAAACTAGTTGACGTAATGTTTTTTTTTTTACGTCATTAATCCCCCACCCCCCTTCATTACTGTATGATTAATTAATTACCTAATTAATTAACTAATTAAGTAATTAACTATTTACTAACAACTATTCTACTGAACACCTACCTACCTACCTACCTACCTAACCGACTAACTAGCCGACTGAGTGACTAACTAACTAGCTAATGAACTGAATAAGTAACTTACGTACTAGCTAGCTAACCAACTAACCAACTGAAAAACTGAAAAATTGACTTACAGACTGACTCACTGGCTGGCTAAAACCACACTCAATCAAAGATTGTCACCTCATGTAATGCTGTCTGGTCCCAGTCATGAACTGTGTGTACTTTGCAGAGCTGACCCACTGCTGTCCCAGTTTCCTACCAAGCACCCCGTACACCCCCCCCCCCCCCCCCCCCCCCCCCCCCCCCCCCCACACACACACACACACACAGCCCACCTGACAGCCATAACACCCGCAGGGTGGACAGAGCACGTTGACCCTGTTTTAAAGTGCCTGCCACTCACAAAAAGAGCTGGCAGCAACAGCCAATGGAATATCAAGCCGGGCGTTTTTCGGCGGCATCGGATGTGAAAATGATGGGGTAGGAAACGTAGTGATACGAATACCAGGAGTGTCTGGCAAGTGGTCCGAGGATGCTGCAGGCATTTTGATGCTTGTGTAATAATGCCTGTGAGGTCAAAGAAAAGTGGTTTAGCTGGCTGCCCGCTTGCTAATCACGGTAAATCCCTCTAGCCAAGCGCATGTTGTCCGTCTGTCTGTTTCTATCTTAGCTGTCTCTTTTATCTCTTAATGTGTTTTTCGCTGTCAATTTCGATTGAACTCTCTCTTCATGTGTGTGTGTGTGTGCGTGCGTGCGTGCGTGCGTGTGTGTGTGTGTGTGTGTGTGTGTGTGTGTGTGTGTGTGTGTGTGTGTGTGTGTGTGTGTGTGTGTGTCTGTAAGTGTGCTACTGGTAACACTCATGTAACAGGTGCTGCAACTACTAATATGACTACTTCACCTGTCATTACGTCTACTACCTCTGCCACCACAACCTCCACAACCACCACCACCACCACTGCTACTACAGCTGCTGCTACTGCTCTGCTGCTGCTGCTGCTGCTGCTACTACTACTACTACTACTACTACTACTACTACTACTACTACTACTACCACCACCACCACCACACCACCACCACTATTACTACTACTACTACTACTACTACTACTACTACTACTACTACTACTACTACTACTACTACTACTACTACTACTACACTACTACTATTGTAGTAGTTACTAGATTAACAACGGGATTATCGAGGAGAGAGAGAGAGAGAGAGGAGAGAGAGAGAGAGAGAGAGAGAGAGAGAGAGAGAGAGAGAGAGAGAGAGAGGGAGAGAGAGAGAGAGAGAGAGAGGCGGGGGTGGGAGGTGGGGATCGTGCCTGATTGCAATCAACATTATTCTGTCCGTCACACACAAACTCTGCCGTGTCGCCAAACAGAGAAACTCTAAAAGAACCAACTCCAGTGTGACCGGTGAGTGATTTTACATGATGATTTACGCATGTGGTCCGAGCGGGATAAAAATGCGCCCCTTTCGTGTTTTATCACTTCCACCTCTGCTTCCTCCTTGAATACTGATGAGTCATTTAGGTGGCTGAAAGTTCTGGGAACCAGCAACTTGCAATCCTTGCTCTGGAATCGTATCACGCAATGCATCAACAAAGTGTCAAGCAAGAACTGTTTGAAAAAGTAATGACCAAGTCAACAAAAACGACCTTTTTCCCCCCCCCCCCGCACGTGTGTATTCATGTTGGGGTCTCTAACTTTCTGATATTCGCGGTCGATTTCCGGACACCTTCTTTTGACAGAATCGATCCAAGTTTTAAGCTTTCTCCCTTTTTACAGATGTATTCGTTCGTACGACCTACTTCCGAGCAAAGCAAAACCAGTACGAATGGCACAATAGCTCAACACAGGTACTTAGATTAGGGAAACAGAGGGTTATACGTTCAATCTTTTGCCTCCTACTTGTTCTTTGGCTTTTGATGCTGCTCAGTTTGATGGTATTTTTTGCAATCTGGAACAAAATCCCGAGCAACAACAGCTGCTGGATTTATTATGAATAATAACGCACTCGTCATGTTTGGTTTTATTGGGAATAATAACGCATTCGTTTAAATGAAGATACTGTACTTTAATCTGTCCATTTACATTATACGGAACGGGCTCCTTGTACAGGAAGACAAAGAAAAATGCTGTAACATTTTGTAAAAACGTGCAGCCTCTTTTAGAAGGATTATGATTTTAAATATGAAGAAGAAAGACCTTCAAATATGTAGTAAGTTTCTACCAGAATAATTCTAACTTCTTTATCACCATCATCATCAATCTTCTTCTTCTTCTTCTTCTTCTTGTCATATTAGTGTTATTATCATCATCATCATTATTATCATTGATATTATAATAATAATTATTATTGTTGTTATTGTTGCTGTTGCTGCTGCTGTGTTGTAGGTGTTGCTGCTGTTGTTGGTAGTAAGTTAACATAAAGGTCAGCGAAGCGAATTTTTCAAAACTATTCTTGACTATTGACACTCAGCGATGAATATCGTTTTTCAAATGTGTGTTGATCGACTTGCCGGAATGCATACTAAAACTTGCAAAGATTCACGCCAAATGATTAGATTCGAAAGATTCGTTCACCTCAACTGTAATAAATTCAGTTATACTGATGCATGTTCTCTTTTCACCAAAACCCCCCCCACCCCCCCACACACACACACACACACACACACACACACACACACACACACACACACCACACGCACACGCGCGCGCGCGCGCGCGCGCGCGCATTTTAGCCAATTCTCCAGCATTTTTCCCTTCTTTCAAGTCCACCAAGTCACAATCCACAACCACGAATTCCGTCACCTCAACTGTGACAACAGTGTTGTAATGAAGCCCTGCCCACATAGAGGATACGCCGACCAGTCTTTACAAACTCCTAATGCCACTGGTACGGCAGTAGATTTCGTAGCTCGGGTCCTTTCTCCGGCTGTCTGGACTCAGAGACCATAGCGTCTTGTGGGAGTTCATCACAGCAGACCAGGGAGAGAGGGGATTACATTAGCATGTCGTGCGTAGTCTAGCAAGCAGAAGGACCGGAGATGAATCATGAGAGAGAGAGAGAGAGAGAGAGAGAGAGAGAGAGAGAGAGAGAGAGAGAGAGAGAGAGAGAGAGAGAGAGAGAGAATGACAGAAACAGAGAAGAAAGAGAAAGATAGAGATAGAGAGACAGAGCAGAGAGAAAACAGAGAGACAGAGACAGACAGACAAAGAGAGAGCGTGGAAGGAAATTCAAAGCATTCAGACCAACCTGGAGAAGACGTGTTCTAATCTCCCCGGCAAATTATTCGTCATCTCCCTCGAGAAAGATATGAAAGACACAACCTTCCACCCTGTTCTCTCTACTTCTTTTTCGTTCCACAGAAACAAACCCGGGTAACCTTAATTGATAAAATCGCTCTTAACTTTGAAGAAACATGGCGTGGCTGCCGTTTGCATATCCTGTCTGATCTCCTAAGCAAATTCCTGGTGTTCCTGTGCTGACAGGATTTGGTATTTTTTTTAGTGTGGAATTTCACATGGCAGCATGGCATGATGCAGGGTTTTTCATCTTGTTCAGGTTGTCTGCGCACGTGCGCACATGTTTCATTGTCTCTGTGCGACTCTCTCTCTCTCTCTCTCTCTCTCTCTCTCTCTCTCTCTCTCCTCTCTCTCACTCTCTCTCTCTTTCTCTCTCTCACTTACTCACTCATTCACTCACACGCTCACTCATTCACTTACCCACTCTTTGTCTCTCTCTCTCTCTCTCTCTCTCTCTCTCTCTCTCTCTCTCTCTCTCTCTCTCTGTGTCTGTCTGTCTGTCTGTCTGTCTCTCTCTCTCTCTCTCTCTCTCTCTCTCTCTCTCTCTCTCTCTCTCTCTCCTCTCTCTCTCTCTCCTAAGATGAAGAATTTTCAGTTCTACATTTCGAGGTAAAAGAAATGCTGCGTATTTCTTCTTTTCATGTCATTTTAATCACGTAGCGCTCTGTTGGTATTTCTACACCCCGCCCAAAGATGAGAGATAGATAAGGAATTCTTTCCATCCTCACCCCCCCCCCCCACACACACACACACACACACACACACACACACACACACACACACACACACACACACACACACAATAATATTATGCCCTCCCCTGCGTTTCTCCACACCACACAACTTATTTGGTCACGACTCCATGCGCGCTCACACTTCAAAATTGCATTGCTCCTTCCCAATTCTAATCGCCATCCTTATCTCCTTTCTCTCTCCCTCCTTCCCCCCCCCCTCTCTCTCTCTCTCTCTCTCTCACTCCACCCCCCCCCCTCTCTCTCTCACTCCCTCCCTCTCTCTCTCCCCCCCTGTTTCTTTCTCTAAGCTCCCACGTTAATCTAGCCAACGTGGTTCCAAGCGGTGTGTGTTTTTTTTCAGAGTCTGCTATGATTACTTACTTCAGGTAGAATTAACAAATGGATATCTTTTAAGATGATGCAATGGGTTTTACCACTAGACTAAAACGTCTACTGATCATCAAAAAGCTTTCATCAAGAATTTGGCAATGCCCAGAGTATTACTCAGAATGGTTTCTATCGTGTTCGTTTATCCCTCTTCTGCTCAACAATGTATGAGATCATTCTAAACAAATTACAGCCACAAGCAGGTAACATTGTTGCTGAAAAACCGGACTAAAACACACAGGTTATAAAAACGTGCAGTCAGATAAATCTTTAAAATCCAATGACCATTGGGAAACACATTCTACAACAATCTAAGACTTCAGGCAGGGATTGGACAGAGCTGGCACGCATTATAGGCCGCACCGAAGACACAACTTCGGTCAGAAGATAATCAACACTCTCCAGCTATACCCCAAAGCGACCATTGCAGTGTTCACACATGGTTCTAATGGGATGCGATACTATACTTCACTCAGGATTGGTCATGTCTGCCTTATATGTTGGACATTTTGTCAACAAATTCCTGGAAGGCATCGTCACTGAAGAATCTGAGGGACTATCTGGAATAATCAGACCGGAAAAGAACTTTCACTTTTTTGTATAACACCGATGGCATTGCGGGCAGTGGAGGAGAGAGAGAGAGAGAGAGCGAGAGAGAGAGAGAGAGAGAGAGAGAGAGAGAGAGAGAGAGAGAGAGAGAGAGAGAGAGAGAGATTTACCACAACGACAGACTGGGACTTCTTTCATTGTGTCATCGTCCTTCCCTCTTGGGATTTCCAGAGCGCTGCTGATCCAGATCCATTGTCACATTAGGAAGCTAAGCCTGCATCATCATCACCAGTCCCCTGTGCACTGCCAGGTGCGAAGATGAAGCACACGTAGGCAAGGAAACGATAGGAACAGGTGTCTTGAGAACTACATTATTCATTGATCAGAAGGATTGCTTTTGCAGACAGGACCATTCGGCTAAATCGTTTCATCTCTCCCCTCCCTCTTCCCTCCATCCTTCCCTCCCCCCTTCCTCCTC
>JADBJO010002016.1:12500-15000 GCA_016801955.1 Conus betulinus | reverse complement strand
GCGCCTACTGCCGGTGTTATATGGCCTGATGTCACTGTTTGCACGTGCGGGTTGGCTGCACGTATTGTTCGGTTTTTTTGGGGTTGTTTACAGTTCAGGTGCGTTTGCTGACAACGATTTCCATTTGTGCCTGCAGTTGTTTACTATTTCTACTTTAGTGTTTTAGGGTTGCTAAGTATGGTTTGCATAGTATTAACCATTTTTCTGTTGAACATAGGTTGCATCTTTTTGAAATGTTGTTGTATGGTGATGCCCTTTTTATGATTTTCCAGGATATGTTATAGTTTATTTTTTTGTCTTTGAGTCTCCAAATATATTGCTCAGTTCTGTTTGGTTTTTGTATTTTCTTTGTTGAATGACTGTTTATGGTTTGCGTATCTGGTTTTGAAGTGATTTTCAGTGATCCCTATGTATGTTTCTTTTCATTTTCTGATGTCACAGTGGCTTGGTATACAATGTTGTTATAGAGGCATTTTGTTGCTTAAGGGACACTGTTCTTTTTTAGCACAATTGCAGGATTTCCTTTCTTCACCCTTCTTTGCTGTGTTGCTTTTCATTTTGTTGGATGAATCAATTATGTTTTTAAGGTTAGGCATGCATGAATATGATAGTTTAATGGTGTTTGTTGAATATTTTTTGACAATTTGTGTTCTTTTGGGAAGGATGCTGTCAAAATTTTGAAAAATTCTTTTCCTACGTTTGTTTTTACTCGTCCATCATATGGAGGGTTGTACCATGTGATTTTCCTTTTCCTGCTTTTTTTGTTTTTTGTTCATGTTGTTATCTGGGTTGTATTGTAGTTTGTAGCTGTAACCACTTTTTTGCAATGCCTCTTGGTATTCTGCTGCTGCATGTTGAATACTCTTTCATTATGTGACAGATTAGATAATCTCTTGTTTATGCCATTGGGTATGGTTTTTAGTATAGATGGTGGGTGGTTGCTATTGATGTTTACATAAATGGGTGTGTCATTAGGTTTCTTGTATGGTTTATATATGTGGTTGTTGAGGTACTTGTTTTCCGAGTTGCTTTTGGATGTTGGATAGTATAAACAGTCCGACTAGTTCACATGTTTCGGCACCGTCATACGATCCCATGGTCACATCAAATGTTGAGTTTTTATTTGTTTTCTTGATCCATGTATCATTTCTGCTGTAGAGTAAAGTTTTCTGGTGTGAAAAATGATTTCCATTTCTGACCCTGTTATGTCTGTGTGTTATATTAGCAAATTTTAGAGCTTTAGTGAGTAGCTCTTTCGTCTATGGATGGGTAGAAGTCTACTATGTCGAATGTGATGAATACTGTGTTCTTCTGTTTGTTAAGGTTTTTGAACCATTGGATAACTTCATATGTGTTCTTCCAGAGGTGTATTCAGTGTTTGATTTTATGTTTTTTTTGGCTTTTTCTAAGATTTTTACTTATTTGCCCAGTTCAGATTTAGATGGGTTTATTAGTCTACATGTTGGGTTGTTGTGGAAATTGGGTTTATGGTCTTTAAGGGTTATGAAGGCTTCTTTTATTGCAGTTGTTTCCACCCTGTCACCTAGATCCATGTGGTGTACGAGTTCTTTTTCTTTTTTTCCGGATGTTGTTGTGTATGGTTTTATCAGCTTTTTTTGTAGTTTTTTTTTCTGAATGTTTTTATCAAGAAAATGTGAGTACTCGTTTGGTTCCATTTTGTAGTAATTACTGGTTTTGTCAGCCTTCACGAATATTTTTTTTATCATTTTGTATTTGTTTTATTCATTTCTTAATGATGTTTGGAAATCGTTGTTTGATTTTTGAATTCTATGTTGGCTACCATTCTTTTTCATTTTATCCTCAAAAGATTTCATTTCATCTATGGCTGGAGGAGATCGCCATGATTGGTGTACGAGTTCTTTTTCTTTTTTCCGGATGTTGTTGTGTATGGTGTTTTATCAGCTTTTTTGTAGTTTTTCTGAATGTTTTTATCAAAGCTGATAAAACCATACACAACAACATCCGGAAAAAGAAAAAAAACTCGTACACCACATGGATCTAGTGACAGGGTGGAAACAACTGCAATAAAAGAAGCCTTCATAACCCTTAAAGACCATAAACCCAATTTCCACAACAACCCAACATGTAGACTAATAAACCCATCTAAATCTGAACTGGGCAAAATAAGTAAGAAAATCTTAGAAAAAGCCACAAAAAACATAAAATCAAACACTGAATACAACCTCTGGAAGAACACATATGAAAGTTATCCAATGGTTCAAAAACCTTAACAAACAGAGAAGAACACAGTATTCATCACATTCGACATAGTAGACTTCTACCCCATCCATAGACGAAGAGCTACTCACTAAAGCTCTAAAATTTGCTAATAAACACACAGACATAACAGGGTCAGAAATGGAAATCATTTTTCACACCAAGAAAACTTTACTCTACAGCAGAAATGATACATGGATCAAGAAAACAAATAAAAACTCAACATTTGATGTGACCATGGGATCGTATGACGGTGCCGAAA
>JADBJO010002016.1:0-7500 GCA_016801955.1 Conus betulinus | reverse complement strand
TGTGTGTGGTGTGTGTGTGTGTGTGTGTGTGGTGTGTGTGTGTGGTGTGTGTGCGCGCGCGCGCGCGCGCATTCGCGACTCTCTCTCTCTCTAATCTCTGCCTGTCTGTCTGTCTATCTGTCTGTCTGTCTGTCTCTCTCTCTGTCTCTCTTCCATACATACATACCCATTCTATACACACACAAGCGCATGTACGTACACAAAGAGAGAGAGAGAGAGGAGAGAGAGAGAGAGAGAGAGAGAGAGAGAGAGATAGCGCGGTAGCAGCTCGCGTTAACAATCATCAGAATCTTACGGTCCCCCAAGCTACAGTTATTGAAACGAGACCCTCTCAGACAGTGATTGGGGGGAAGGAGTGTTGGGAGAGAACTTGTGCCAAAGATGAAACACGCTCGTGTCTTTCATCAGGCAGGTTAAAGTGGATTCTGTTTGAAGTCTGAAAGTCCGAACTTTTTTTCCCCCTCCTTGGAGAGGTGGGGGAGGAGAGAGGCGTGGGATGGGGGGGGGGGGGGGGGCGCGGCGGCCGGCGGGGGGGGGGGGGGGGGGGGGGGGGGGGGGGGGGGGGGCCGGCCGCTGCCATGGCAATTGTTGTCTTTCTCGACAGCCAAATCCACCTGCCACGCTTTGGGGCTATACCTACATGGCCCGGATGGCTTGAGAAGAGGAGGACGAGCGCCACCCCTGAATTACGCATTGCGCGTTCAAATTACGTTTAACTGCAACAAAGATAGTCAATACAACTCTGCTGATTAGAAAAAGAGGTATTAAACGGTTCGTTCGCGTGTGTGTGCAAACGCATGGCTATGGGCTGTTCATTATGGGGTTTTCAATGAATACTTCATTTGGTTTTCCTGTAGTCTGGCACAAATAGGTCCAACGAACCACTAGCCATGGGCAATGGTATGCGCGTAGATAAGAGAGAGAGAGAGAGAGGAGAGAGAGAGCGAGAGAGAGAGAGGAGAGTAGGGGAGGCTGAGAGAGAGAGAGAGAGAGAGAGAGAGAGAGAGGACGAGAGAGAAGAGAGAGAGAGACGATGGGTATGTAAGAGCAAAAAAAAAAAAAAAGACGATGTGTATTCTTTCTACGTTTTTTTTTTTGTGATGATGAGCTGGTGAAGCCGTTCCCCACTGAGGATATATTGCTAGGATGATTTCATGTTCGCTCTCTCTTGAGAATTTGAGGGTGGATCACGTTATGATTGCCATGCTGATATCTTGGGCCTGGACAATACATTCTGAGTGTAAAACATGTTGTGGAGTTGGCAATTCATATTATTTCTGTCTTTTTTTTCGTCATTCATTCATTCATTCATTCATTCATTCGTTTCGTTCATTCATCATTCATTCTTTCTTTCGTTAGTTCATTCATTCATTATCGTTTGTTCGTGCGTTTGTTCGTCATTCATCAATTCATTCATTTATTAATTCATTCATGATTCATCCATTATTTATTTTCTTATATATTTGTTTATTTATTCATTTGTGTGTTTAGTTTACTTTTGTTAAATTTATCTGCATTCATTATTTATCTATCTCTCTATTTCTTAATTAATTAATAATTTTAAGTAATTGTTTTATTTATTTATTTATTCATTTTCTTATTTAAAACTAATGAATCTATCTATCTATCTATCTACCTATCTATCTATCTATCTATCTGTATGTCTGTATGTCTGTCTCTCTATCTATCTATCTATCATCTATCTATCTACCTATCTATCTATCTATCTGTCTGTCTGTCTCTCTATCTATCTATCTACATTCCTTCTTCATACCTTGCCAATTATTCATTCATCAATTAACTTATCATTGGAAAAATAAGCGGATTCGCTGATAACAATTCAGTGGGTGTGCTGCTAGTGGTGGATGGGGTGTGCATAGTTTGTCCATCTGCGTGAAGCGTGAAGATGTTTGATTGTTCCATATATTGGACACAATCTCCTGACAGTGGCCTTACCCACACACGCTCACGCAACAGGGAGGCTACCATACCAGTGTGTGTGTGTGTGTGTGTGTGTGTGGGTGTGTGTGTGTGTGTGTGTGTGGTGTGTGTGTGTATGCGTGCGAGCGTGTGTGCGGTTGCGTGTGTGCGTGCGTGTGTGAGTGCGTGCGTGCGTGCGTGTGTTGGATGGGTGTGTCTGTGCATACGTGTGGACTCTGTGTGTGTGTGTGTTTTTTGTGGGTGTGTGTGTGTGTGTGTGTGGTGTGAGTGAGTGCGTGCGTGCGTGCGTGCGTGCGTGCGTGAGTGCGTGCGTCCGTGAGTGCATGCGTGCGTGCGTGTGTGGTGTTTGTGTGTGTGTGTGGTGTGTGTGTGTGCGCGTGTGAATTGTTAAGAAAGTATATGACATAATGGATCGTTCTCTCTCTATCTCTCTTCTCTCTCTCTCTCTCTCTCTTTCTCACTCTCCATTTCTTTCTCGCCCTCTCCCTCTCCCCTCCGCTCCCTATCTTTCTCTCCCTCTTCTCTTTCTCCTTTTCTGTCTCGCCATCTCTACACCCCTCTCTCTCCCTCTCCCCCCTCTCTCTCCCCCTCTCTCTCTCTCTCCCTCTCCCCCATCTGTCTGTCTCTCTCATGCACTCACACACACACCACACACACACACACACATACATAACACACACACACACACACAAACAACACACACACACACACAACACACACACAACACGCATGCTAAACCCAACGCCTTCCCCTTTCTTCACGCCCCCATCCCCCCTCCCTCTCCCACTCTTAAACTTTTTTCCCGTCTCTTCCAATCGGATACAACTTAAAACGTCAATGACGCTAGTGTAGGGAAATCCCAGGGCACTGCTAGGAAGATTAACTGTCAGAGGAAAAGTGTAAAAGAAAATAGAATGAAAAACAAACAAAACAAAATAATAAAATAAAACAAAGCCCGCTTTCCATTGTATTCAGAAAACAAGAAAACCAACAAAAGCAAAAAAAAAAAAAAAAAAAAAAAAAAACACCAAACAAACAAACAAACAAAAACAAAGCAGAGCTTGGCTTTTAGAAGAGCAATAGATTCCATTTGAGCGATGAGAATGCGGGAGAAAATGTTGTGTCTTCTGGCATGTCTGCGAAAAGTTGGAAAAGTCTTAGACATTGCCGTCCAAAAAGTTATCTGTGAAGTTTGTTTGATTTTTGTTTCCCTTGTTTGTATTCGTTGTTTGTTTTCCTTTTTTTTAAATTTATTTTATTTATTTTTTTTTTTGCTTGTTTCTTTGTAAAGTTTTCGACATGTGTTTCTAACCTCAGGTCTCAGCTGAATACCACGGCTGCTTCTCTCTCTCTCTCTCTCTCTCTCTCTCTGCATCCTCAGGACGAGGTGAGAGTAACGAAGACAATCTTTCCATGACAGAACAGGCGGTCACAGAGGATGAGAGAAGCAACGATCTGTACAAACAGCAAACAGCCTTGGATCTACAGAGCTTCCTATCAGGGATGAGGGACATGCAGGCTTGCATGAGAAGAATTGAAGAGAAGCAAGACAGACAAGCTGATGACATGAGTAAAGTCAAGTCAAGTCAAGTCAAGTCAAGTAAACTTTATTATCTCAATTTGAGAAATTTATTTGTGGTTACACACATTCACAGCAAATAAACAACAATTTAGTCACATTACCCATTTTCTCACACATGACATACATTCATATAAAGGAATTTGGATTTCAATTAAACATCTCCTCGGTTCATAAAAATCAATGGACAGGGGAATAAAACTTTGTTTAAATCTGACACTTCTGCACAGTCAACCCACCATACCAACACATAAATGAGAAAGTTAAAAACAGATTCCAAGAAGCATGAATAAAATGTCCGAAGAATGTCAGTATTCACATGAAATGATCGCAGCTGCGAAGACAATATAATCTGGTTTGACATTTTTTGTGGACATACTCAACATGGGATTAAAATTCAGCTTATTATCTATAAAAGTTCCTAAATATTTGTATGATTCAACACGTTCTACTTCAGCACCTTTGATAAAAAAGTGGTGGTACAGCTTTTGGATTCTTTCTAAAATCAATCAACATTTCTTTCGTTTTTGTTACATTCCGATCAAGATAGTTATGATCGCACCAGTCAACAAATCTTTGAACCTCCTTGAAGTAAAACAACAGAATCAGAGTTGGAAAAGAGATCCACAAGTGCTGAGTCATCTGATATTTAATGTACAAAGTTGAATCACTTCCTGAACAATCATTGTGTGTACAGAGTAAAAAAGCACTGGTGATAAAAACAGTACCTGGGGTGCGCCAGTTTGAAATGACTCTGGAAGACGAAACAACACCTTTGATATCGAACAGACTGTGTCCTCTGTGTGAGAAAATCAATTATCCAAAGAATGAGCTTGTTACACAAATTTATGTTAATGCGTTTCTTTTGCCACCAAATGTGGTTGTATGGTGTTGAATGTTGAATGCTGATGAGAAATCAATAAAGAGAATGCGTACAAAGGAGGCAGGTTTTTCGAGGTGTGAAAACGCAATGATGGAGAAGTGTGAGTGTGTGGCATCATCTGTTGATTGTTCTGTTGGTATGCGAACTGAAACGGGTCTTAGTACTGTGTAGTACCTTTTAAAACAGAACAGAGGCAATTCTTTCAAGACACTTCATTGCAACAGATGTGAGGGCAACTGGTCGGTAATCATTTAAACAGCTTGGGTTGCGTTTTTTGGGAACAGGACATACAGTGGCATTTTTCCATAAAACAGGAATTATACATTCTCTAAGTGACCAGGTAAACAAACGACTGTAAACATAGGAGAGCTGAGAAGCCACACACACCTTCAACAATTTTCCACAGATATTATCAGGGCCCATTGCCGTTCTCACATTTAAACGTTTGAAAAAAGACTGAACATCATTTCCCTCAATCACAACAGAATCACTTCCATCAACATCGTTTTTAACATTGCCATGAATGACCTGAAGTCCTCTTTGTCGGAAACAGATTTATTATTATTCGCCAGCATAGACCACAAACATCAACAGCTGCAAGAAGACGTCAGGACCTAAGGTACCACTGTGACAAACTTCAAGATGAAATGACTGTCTGCGTGAGCAGTTGAAGTTTATCACCGAAAAGTGTGACTCTATAGAAAATCACAGCAGACGTAATAATCTGCTGTTCTTCGGGCTGCCGGGATGCCAAGACAACGAAAGCTGGGATGATTGTGAGAGCCAGGTCAGGACAGTGATCAGTGAGGGCATGGGATCAAGGAAGAGGTCATGATTGAACGAGCGCACAGGACTCCAAAGAACAATACAATTGTGGTGAAGTTTCTGTCATATAAGCAAAAGTCATTGATACTGAGGAATGCCCTAAACCTAAGAAAGTCAGAGAAAATTTACTGATGTGTTCGTCAGAGAAGATTTTCTGCATTGGGTCGGCAGAAACGTCAAGGAACTCAGAGAGAAAGCCCAAGAACTGTACAAGGCTGGTGAGAAGCCCAAACTGCGTTTTGACAAGCTTATTACCAGCGAGAGAGTCTTCACTTTTGACCTAGAACAAAAAGAAAATCAAAACTTCAGGAGTATCCCCTCTGGGAACAGGAGCAGAGGAACTCGACAGGAAATGTGAATCGATCCCAGGGGCCTAATTCAACAGAAAAGTCAAAGCCTAAGTTAACGACTCACGAAGATCATGATCAGCAAGCAACCAACGACGTGAAGAACGACTGGCCATTGCAGAGTTCCCGTGGTCTGGATGGACAAAGCTCAGGGTGTCGACTCTCCTTCACATCTCAACTTGCTGTCGCTGTCGGAGTACCCAACTTTGAAAGCATCCAAATCAAAGGAACGCAAGTGTGACGAAGAGCGTGTAGTACTCCAACCTGCCCCAGATGCGGCACAGAGTGGTGAACGTGGAGCACGAGCAAGACGAAACAGCACGGTTTCTAGTGATTCTGAAGCAAGGAGCCCTGTCACCAAACGACACAACACGCGCTTCACTTCGTCGCTTGGGCGTACAGAACACAACACACAGTCACACACAAACTACAGCAGTGGGTTAAAACGGGAAACAACCAGGGGGCGGGGCAGGGACAGAGAGGAGGAAGAGGGGGGGTGGCCCTGCAAAGAGGGGGGAGAGGGAGAGGAACACACAAATACTTCGAAATAGGGGGGTGGCCAAAGTCCCAAGAAATTACGAATTTACACTTGGAACTGCAATGGGTGGCTACAAAAAACTTGAAATCAAAGATGTGATTCAAACATTATTAACTTTTGATATTTTTTCGTTGAACGAAACATTTATTGATTCGGGAAACTATAGATACAGTGCTTTTGGTGACTTCGATGTACATGTGTCTAGAGCAGTTAAATTATCATCAAGTGCTAGAAAATCAGGCGGAGTACTTTGTTGTTGTGCGGAAGATTTTTTCAAACTTGGTGAAAAGGATAAATATGAGGTACGAAAATATGGTGATTTTGAAATTAGATCGGTCATTGTTTAACGTGCAAAAAACTATTTTCTAATATGTGTGTACATCCACCCATATGACAGTAGATATTGGAATGTGGCAGAACATGGCTATGGCTTAGAGATTTTAGAACAGTGTGTCGTTGATTTGCACGAGCTTTTCCAAGATTTCTCACTGATTATTATGGGGGGACATGAACGCACGAACGGGTAGTAAAATTGCTGTTTCTTTGAGCGTGCAGGTGAAAGATTCCTGGGATTTTGGAGATGAAAGAGAGATTGATGATATTTTGTTTGAAAGAAAGTCGGATGATGAGGAGATTAACCTCTTTGGTAAAAAATCTGCTTGATTTATGTTCGTTAATTGATTGTTTTATCATAAACGGCCTGTGTCGGTTTCAGTTCGATCAGTCTCTGACTTTTGTATGTACTACAGGTGGTAGTACAATTGATTATGTTGTCATGTCTAGAGATCTGTGTGTCAATCACTTTGTTCGTTCAATGAAAGTTTTGGCGTTTATTGATTCGCCTCATTTTCCTGTGTCATTGACACTTTGTACACATAAACTAATTAGTGATAAAAAGGACACTGTAAAAAAGTTTGAAAAAAATGTTTGGGATAATGCTAAAGAAGCGTGTTTTATTGACTGCCTTTACTCTGACGAAATTCAAGACATGTGTATTGATGCATTGTCTCTTTGCACTGTGATGTGGAACAAGCGCTAGAAAGATTTTCAAATGCTTGCTGACTGCAAGTGAATGCATGAAAAGACAGGTTTTCTACCACTAGTGACATACCCAGAGGAGCTGTGTGGTTTGATGCTGACTGTGGTGATGCAAAGATTAAAGCTAGACAATTGTTGTCAAAATTTAGGCAAACTAAAAAGCTGAAGATCGAGTGCCCTACGTTATCGCTCGAAAGACGTATAATGGTGTGCTGAAATGTAAACGACAAAGTTACAAGCGTGAAAAAAAGCAGAACGCAGTTAGACTCTATGGGCAACGACAGTAAACAACAGTTTTGGAAACAAGCCAAACAAATTGTAGGAAAACGGAAAGAAACGGAAAGAAGGG
>JADBJO010002015.1:345000-352641 GCA_016801955.1 Conus betulinus | reverse complement strand
TGGAAATCAGTTTTTGCGATCACTCTCTATTCGTTGTGATTGGCAATCTTGGTTGGTCAACCTGTAATAAAAGTCCATGCTCGATTCTTGTAGTTAAGTAAATCGTTTCATTCAACATGGCCCCAAATAACCAAGTTCTCAACGCTTCAAAATGAAATGTATTTGGGGGCAAAAAGGTTGGGTGGGAACTGGTTACAATCAAGTTTATAGCTTGTTCGAAACACTTTCTATGGGCCACGGATGCCGATGTGACCACGTGTCGTTGTAACCACGTGTCGTCGTTGTGACCACGTGCCGTTGTGATCACGTGCGTGCCGTTGTAACCACGTGTCGTTGTGACCAAATGTAGTGTTCTTGGCCTTTTGATCTGGTCCCAACGACACGTGGGTCACAACGACACGTGGGTCACAACCACAACGTGGTCACAACCACCACGTGGGTACAACATGTGAGTGGTCACAACGACACGTGGTCACAACGACACTTGGTCATAACGACATTTGGTCACAATGACACTTTGTAACATCGACATGACGCCCTATCTATGAACTCATAAGAGCTACTAACAACGTATCTTAGTTGAGGATCAGCCAGCAAGTACTGCAGTTTTGTGTTCTCTCCCTTGACAAAAGATCGTTCAAATTTCGGTTTCAAGGTGAGGTAACTGCAAGCGGAAATTGAACCAAAATTAAAAGAAAAATTACTGTACCGCCAAACGAAAGAACGAACAAATTTCAAAATAAACGCAACGAGTTTCGGCCTCTTTGGTCTTCTTCATGGGGGGGAGCGTAGTTCAAATGGTCAGAGCCTTTGCCTGCGGAACCGACGGGAAGTGGAGTTCGAACCACTCCTGGGGTCTGATTTTTTGGCTTGAAATCCAACCCTGTCCGTCCTCCCCACAGTACACGGGTATCTGATTCAGTTCAGGGAAACTTAAAGGCGGCAGAAGGAGGGAGAAGGGTTTTTTTTTGGCCTGCCATCATGCCGTCCTCTAGACACAGTATACCCTGTGACAGTTAGTTCACTGCCCTTAGGGCTAGCAGACTATAGGAACTTTCGCTTCTCGCGTATGAAGGTAGGTAAGGTAAGGTCATGTTGCTTATAGCCCAGCCGAACGCAAACGGCCCATATCAGGGCTGTCACCGCGTTGAAGGTCAACTCATCAAGCCTTAAGAAAAGCACGGACAAAAAAGAAAAGAAAAGGAAAGAAAGAAAACACTCATTCACACAACTTTCTAACATAACCTAAAAATACACCAAAGATGACATTTTGGTCTAACCACCAACAATCGACCAACCAACCAAATCCAAAAACGTTTTTCGTATTGTGTGTAAAATAAACGTTACGCTTTATCTTGCTTTGTGTTGTTATGTGTGTGTTTTTGCCTGTGGTCAGTGTGGCGGCAGTCTCTTCCAGCCTTTCGGTCTGTTCCAGCATGCTTCGAAATATCCTAGTTCTGTCACATGGAATAAACTAACGTTTACCTCATCTAGCATTGACGAACGGGAACACACACACACACACACACACACACACACACACACACCACACACAGAGAGAGAGAGAGAGAGAGAAGAGAGAGAGAGAGAGAGAGAGAGAGAGAGAGAGGAGAGAGAGCATACAAACGTGAGCATATATCAAATAAATCCCAAAGGTTGTTGGGAAGGTGCATTATATAGAGGAGTGTGTGAGGTGTGTGTGTGTGTGTGTGTGTGTGTGTGTGGGTGTGTGTGTGTGTGTGTGTGTGTGTTTTTTTTTCCCGTTCGTCAATGTGTGTGTGTGTGTGTGTGCGTGTGTGTGTGTGTGTGTGTGTGGTGTGTGTGTGTGTGTGTGTGTGTGTGTGTGTGTGTGTGTGTGTGTTGTGCTACAGCCTGGCTTGATTGCTGTATTAACATTTTTGGTGGATTTTTCTCTGTGTGTTAATTTTCAGTTCCGATCCTGTAGGAATATCTTCTGCATTCATTAATGTTCCACAGACCCTCTCCTCTCTCCTCCCTCTCCCAATTAAACGTATTGTAAAGCCACACAAATACTATCATCGTCATCGTCATCATCATCATCATCATCATCATCACCATCATCATCATCATCATTATCATCATCATCATCAACACTATTATTACGATTATTATTATCAATTTTTGTTATTATTTTTGTTGTTGTTTATTATTATTACTACTATTATTATTATATATTTTAAGGGCTGGTCCGCAGATTCAGTTTCAGTTTCATCAAGGAGGTGCCACTGCGTGCGGACGAGTCCATAACACCACATCTGCTAAGTTCTGAGACCGCACTGCACAGTGCGAAAGCTGATGGGGGAATACATGAATATAATGAATGAGATGAGAAAATTGAAGAGTAGGATCTCACGGGGCCACCTTAGCAGTTGTCTGACCTCTCTCTTTATGTTAGCCCAACGTGCTATTCAAACCTCTTGGGTTACCGTAGCTAATATAGGTTATGTCATTGTCAGTGTGTGTGTGTGTGTCTGTGTGTGTGTGTGGTAACGGTACACATGTCTCTGTGCATATGTGTGTGCACGGTGGGTGAGCATGTGCCAGCGCGCGCGCGCGCGCGTGTGTGTGTGTGAAACTGAAACCAGACGTACCGCTGATCAGGGTTGATGAGCTAGCTCATTGTACCCAGTGTTGTATTGACCACCGTTGGCGACTCTGGGCCTTTCTGCCGTCACAGCAGTATTGTCCAGCACAAGGACCGCTAATTGCCCTGAGCCAGGAGCTTTGGTCTGTGGGCAGTGGGGCATGTCCACACGCCGCTGGGCCCAGCAGTACCACAGGGCTGGTGGAGCCACACCTCCTCTGAGCCTCCTGCATGTTCTGCTCCAGTCCTTGAGGCAGCCACTCACCATCTGTCGGCTCCTGGGGAGCGCCAGGCTACACGCCACGATTAGGATTGTGGGCCACACGCCACAACTAGGACTGTGGGCCACACGCCATAATTAGGACTGTGGGCCACACGCATTAATTAGGACTGTGGGCCATACGCCATAATTAGGACTGTGGGCCACACGCCACAACTAGGATTGTGGGCCACACGCCCATAATTAGGACTGTGGGCCCCACGCCATAATTAGGATGGTGGCCACACGCCTCAATTAGAATGTTGGCCACACACCACAATTAGGAAGTGGGCCCCACGCCATAATTAGGATTGTGGGCCACACGCCACAATTAGGATGGTGGCCACACGCCACAATTAGAATGTTGGCCACACGCCACAATTAGGAAGTGCGCCACACACCACAATTAGGATTGTGGGCCACACGGCACAATTAGGATGTTGGCCACACGCCACAATTAGAATGTTGGCCAAACGCCACAATTAGGATATTGGCCACACGCCACAATTAGAATGTTGGCCACACGCAACAATTAGCATTGTGGGCCACACGCCAGAATTAGGATATTGGCCACACGCCATAATTAGGATGTTGACCACATGCCACAATTAGAATGTTGGCCACACGCCACAATTGGGATTTTGACCACACGCCAAAATTAGGATGTTAGCCCACACCATAATT
This sequence comes from Conus betulinus, assembly GCA_016801955.1. Classification (NCBI taxonomy): domain Eukaryota; kingdom Metazoa; phylum Mollusca; class Gastropoda; order Neogastropoda; family Conidae; genus Conus; species Conus betulinus. Next base: position 349,093 of record JADBJO010002015.1, on the reverse strand, counting down.
AGAATGTTGGCCACACGCCACAATTAGGATGTTGGCCACACGCCACGATTAGGATTTTGCACTAAATCACACAATGTGTGTAATCTGTGTACACGTATTGAGGTGCAGCATAAATTTTAACCCGAAATTATATTAAACCGAGAATAGATTAAATGAATAACCCCCGCAAACTATTTTCACTTGTTTTTAGGAATTTCTACCGATGGCATCATCCGTAGATTGATATCATACTGATGATAGATCAAATAAACAACCCACTGACCAATCATCTCCCGTTTTAAAGGATTTCAGCTGATGAAATCTTTCACAGCCTTGAAATGCATGAGCGAACCCCTTATCTGAAATCACCTTTCAGACCTTCATACTCACCAGTGACGCCATCTTTGTGCCAGATAGTTTCCTCTGAAACAGTCCTATTCCTTTCGTCCTGATCTGCCCTGCTTGGAAACCACCTGGAATGTACCTGGACGGACATACGAAAGAAAGAAAGGAAATCAGCTTTCAGAACAATAATCATTCTCAGAACAATGTAATTATGCCTGTATGTAAATACTCGACTCCTTAGCCAGGGCCTCGGTGTGTAGCCTGCATAGGGACTTGTTGCTCTAGAGGCCATACACTGGCGCGGAAAGACCTACTTTCAGTTTGCAATGTTATGCTTTTACTATGACTCTGTGTGTGTGTGTGTGTGTGTGTGTGTGTGTGTGTGTGTGTGTGTGTGTGTGTGTGTGTGTGTGTGTGTGTGTGTGCGTGCGCGCGTGTGTTTTAGTGTTTGGGCGTTGGTGCGGGTGAGTTTGTGTTTTTATGTATTGTTTTTATAATCTATGAGATGTTTTTTATTACGGATTTAATGTGTATTTCATATGTATATGCGCGCGCGCGCGCGCGCGCGCGTGTGTGTGTGTGTGTGTTCGTGTGTGTGTGCATGTGTGTGTGTGTGTGTTCGTGTGTGTGTGCATGTGTGTGTGTGCGGGGGTGAGGTGGGGTGTGTGTGTTGATGTGTATACAAACACATATACTAACACAGGCTTTTATGTAACGATTTATAACGTCTTTTTGTAATGTCTTATGTACTTGTGAAATGATGTGGAGCAGAAAAAAAATTTCCGATGGACAATAAGTTGATTAACTTGACTGAACTGAATTGAACTGAGTACTCTCCCTGAGGCGATGCTGCAAGCAGCAGTAATGGCCAGCAAAGACCAGTGACAGCGAGCGATGACAAGTCCACAGACGCCACACCAATACACTGGACATAAAACCAATGTGGCACGCGCTATAAAGCAGTTCCCTGCATGATGGCATAGCAGCGAACACCGAGTAAGACGTGGCAGATCTCCTTTGAGGGACACCGATGTGAGAGGTCAGTGTCAGGCGGCGCAGCGATCCTCCCAGCCGTAGGGTGACGGCGGGTCTAGCCTGTGTCGCCGGGGGACGGCTCCTGGAGATGTGGTACAATCGGCAATAGGGCGCTGCCTGACCACAGTTACCGTGGCCGGGGATACCATGCTTTTGGTCGGGTCATGGGGGCACCCCTCTCGGGGCTGGGCTGGAAATTGCCCTCTCGACCGTGGTCTGCGTGGACCATATAGAAGGGACTCGTGCAGCGCTCCAGCGACTTTCGTTCTGCTCCCTCTTTGAGGTGGTCTCACGCGACACAGGACCATCGCCACCGCAGCATGAAGAAGGCCGCCTGGTGGCCTTAAAGACAGGCCTTTGGGGGGGGATGGGGAGGGGAGGAGAGAGAGAGAGAGAGAGAGAGAGAGAGAGAGAGAGAGAGAAGCAAAGAAAACCGACGCCCACATTCAGCCGACCAACACCACAAACTGAACCGGAGTTTATCGCAGTTTACATTACACGGCACCAGAGCTGAGAGAGCGACAAACGACAGCCCCCATCCGGAACCAGACACTACACAACTGTCAACGGCAACAACTGCCACGGAAAATGCCCACTTCGGTCAGTGACTGCTCGTTTCTTCGTTTTTCACTGTCGTGAACGTTGTTTATCTTGCCTGAAGAAGACATTTGAAGTCGAAAAGCGTCGTGTTTTTTGTCTTGTCATTTGTTTTTCTCTGTTGTTTGGCAGACTTACTAATAATTCTCTCTACAGTTTTTGTTTCCATTTCCGCCGGCGATCCCCTAACTTCGATTTGTTAGAATACCTTGTCCTTAAGGTCCTCGGGTGCTACCGCACAAAATGTCACCACTGCACAAAATGTCACAATTGTGACATTTTGTGCCAGTTGTGACATTTGTGTGCAGTGAAAGGCAGCACAAAATGTCACAACTCGCAGTTGTGACATATTGTGCAACTATGCCCCATTTTCGAGTTCATTCTTGCACAAAATGTCACAATCTCTGTCAGTCTTGTTAATCCGTCACCAACATGGGCCATCTTGTCTGGGCTGTCACCTCGTAAACATGTGCAGTGAATACAGACTAAAAGTATATATTATATATAAAATTGAAAATTATAAATTGCAAGCCAAATTGAAACACGCAAAAAAAAAAACACCCCAAAATAAAACAAACAAAACAAATAAACCAAAAACATGAACATCATAGAGTATATCCATCCATCCATCCATCCACGCACCCACACAGATAAGAGAGAAAATCGTGACAATATGTGCAGCAGTGATTTAGAAAAAGGCATACAGGTGCACCAGTTGTCACAATTGTGACATTTTGTGCAAATATGTGCAAATTGTGACATTCTGTGCAGTAGTGACACTGTGTGCGGTAACAGGCTTCCTCAGGCCAACAAGACGTAAAGCTCAACCGTCAACATCGACTCGCTGTCAGGACAAAGTGGTTTGTTGTCACTGTCAAAAATCTGTAGGCCTATGTAGTTGGTCCGATGCACCAGCGATACGTAACACTGTGGAGCGGAAGTGTGTATGTGTGTGTGTGCGTGTGTGTGTGTGTGTGTGTGTGTGTGTGTGTGTGTGTGTGTGTGTGTGTGTGTGTGTGTGTGAATGGGGGAGGGGGGGGTGGGTAATGACAGATGGGCCTGGCACTTTCCTTGCTTTCGTCTTCTGGAGCTGTAGCAGCATCTGATCTGGGACTGAGATATGATATTCGGGTCACTGGGCCGACCCCCTTTACCTACCTGGGCAGCGTCATCGACAAACAGGGGGCACAGACGCTGACGTCAGAGTAAGGACCGGAAAGGCCAGGGCAGCGTTCGTACAGCTACGGAACATCTGGAGCTCCAAGGAACTGTCAGTCAACTCCAAAGTCAGGCTCTTCGGCACCAACATCAAAGCAGTTCTATTGTACGGAGTGGAAACCTGGCGAACTACAGTTGCCACCACCAAGAAAGTGCAGGTGTTTCATCAACACTGCCTGCGCAAGATTCTCCGCATCCGATGGCCAGACACTGTCAGCAACAACGAGCTCTGGGAGAGAACAAACCAGCTGCCCGCAGAGCAGGAAATCAAGAAATGGTTGAGGCTGGATTGGACACATACGCTGCGGAAGCCTGCAAACAACATCACCAGACAAGCCCTAACATGGAACCCCCAAGGAAAACGAAAAAGAGGTCGGCCAAGGAACACCTGGCGCAGGGACCTGGAAGCAGACATCAGGAACATGGGGATGACTTGGAACCAGCTGGAGAAAAGATCCCAGGACAGAGATGCCTGGAGGTCCTTGGTTGGCGGCCTGTACCCCAGGAGGGGTAATAGGCGATGTTCTGTCTGTCTGTCTGTCTGTCGGTCTCTCTCTCTCTCTCTCTCTCTCTCTCTCTCTCTCTCTCTCTCTCTCTCTCTCTCTCTCTCCTGCCAGACTGGGACTAGAAACAGCTTGAATTTTATTGTGGGCGAGGTGAAGGTGGCTGGCTCTTCACTTCTGTTGGCAGCTGTCGTGAGGAGATCCGGCACGGTTCTTTTGGCGAACTACTTTGCTGAACCAGTTCTAACACCACATGTCATTCCTCTCTCGCCCGATTATGTTGGTGAGGCAGGAAATTCCACACGCACGTGCCTTCCCAGTGCCAGACGGATCTCTTTATTCGGACTACTCTGGGTTCACAAAGGTCATCGATAGTTGCATGTAAACTCACCCTTCCAGTAGTCTAGTTTGCAACC
>JADBJO010002015.1:327500-332500 GCA_016801955.1 Conus betulinus | reverse complement strand
ATTGACATAGGCTAGAACACCAAGGCTACATCAAAATGTTGTTATGCTGTGTCAGACCAATTGACATAGGCTAGAACACCAAAGCTACATCAAAATGTTGTTATGCTCAGCATAGTAACGCGGGGATTGTCTTCAGTCGTGACAAGCTCCTAACATAACATTGTCAGTCTCCAAAATCCCCCGAAGTCGGGGTGTGGCTGCCCATGTGGCGGGGTAACTAACTAAAAAAAACTGTCACACACGTAATGTTCTCATCCCCAGCTGATGCATTTGTACCATAGAGTTCAAGTACTACAGCTGTTTGGATGATCCCTGGAGTCCTTTAGCCAGGGTACAACGATAACAACAACAACAACAACAACAACAACAACAACAACAACATATCCCTCCAGGCTCTCTGTCTACTCGTCTTTTTGTTTCTCTATCACAGAAAAAAAAAAACAACAGAATTTCTCCAACCGAGAATTTCCTCGTTGCCGTCGGTTTTTTCCGTCCGGGGCCAGATGCAAGCTGTCTGCACACCTGACCACAGTTTTTTTTTTCCCAAGTCACATTTGAAAAAAAAAAAAAAGCGCTCAAATCACCACTTAAGGTCTTAACAGATTGGGAGAGATGAAAAGCCAGCATACCACCCCCGTGCGACACTCGGAACATGGACGTGAAATTCTCTCCCTTTCTAGGTGAGTGTGTTATCCGTTTGGCCGCGTGTCCAGCTACAGTCCTCCACGTTGAATGGGTCTAGGTCATCTTCCACGTCACATCTCTCCTTCGACAGTCCACCACGTTGAATGGGTCTAGGTCATCTTCCACGTCACATCTCTCCTTCGACAGTCCTCCACGTTGAATGAGTCTAGGTCATCTTCCACGTCACATCTCTCCTTCGACAGTCCTCCACGTTGAATGGGTCTAGGTCATCTTCCACGTCACATCTCTCCTTCGACAGTCCTCCACGTTGAATGGGTCTAGGTCATCTTCCACGTCACATCTCTCCTACAGTCCTCCACGTTGAATGGGTCTAGGTCATCTTCCACGTCACATCTCTCCTTCGACAGTCCTCCACGTTGAATGGGTCTAGGTCATCTTCCACGTCACATCTCTCCTACAGTCCTCCACGTTGAATGGGTCTAGGTCATCTTCCACGTCACATCTCTCCTTCGACAGTCCTCCACGTTGAATGGGTCTAGGTCATCTTCCACGTCACATCTCTCCTACAGTCCTCCACGTTGAATGGGTCTAGGTCATCTTCCACGTCACATCTCTCCTACAGTCCTCCACGTTGAATGGGTCTAGGTCATCTTCCACGCCGCCACATCTCTTCTTCTTTCTTCTTCTTCTTCTTCTTCTTCTTCTTCTTCTTCTTCGTTCCATGGCTAGGACTCTTGAGGTTCGCCATTCTTGTCTCTCCAGATTTTGCATGCTGTGACCGTTTTTAATCCTCCATCAAGGTATCCGCAGTCTGCCTTCTAGGATAATAATCCAAACACGACATCGATGAATGTGTTTTACTTGGAATGGCGTGTGTGTGTGTGTGTGTGTGGGGGGGGGGGGGGGGGGGGGGGGTCGGGGTGGGGGGGGGGGGGGAGTGGATTGAGAGTGGGTAAATTTACAATTCCACTCAACGAGCTATTAAGTGCAAGATCATCATCATCATCATCATTATTATTATTATTATTATTGTTATTATCATTATTATTATTATTATTATTATAATCGTTATTATCATCATTATCATTATTATTGTGATTATCATCAGCATCATCATCATTATTATCATTACTATTATTATTATCATTATCATCTAAGTTGTTATTTTTATCATTATTACGATTTTCATCATTATCATTCCTATTATCATAATTATCATTATTATTACTTTATCATCATTTTTTATTATCATCAATATTATTCATGAACTCCTACTAGAAGACCTAGGTTTCAAACTTTCTTGGGAAGGATTTCGTTAGAGGTGGAGTCTGCAGGGATGCTGACTCCATGGAGGCCTTTCACCTGAATGTCTTCGGCGGGATTTAAACTCGGACACTCGGCCCAACAGAACAATGCTTCACCCGCCAGGTCCACCACCCACCCACGTTTCAGGGTTATATTCCAGCAGGACTGGAGTCAGCTGGCGTTATTTCCCCAGATCAGGGAGAAAAAATGACTACTGTTTGTACCAGCGTTATATTTGTGTTTGTGCACATTTTGTGAATGAGACATTGTTAAAGGAAAAGGTTGCGATTTGGTCAGACTGGTGGTCTGTACTCAGTTGCACATTCACAGCATTTATAGCATCCATATTAGCACCTCAGTACTCTTTGATTAGCTTATTTCAATACTCAGAGAGATGCAAGTGGTCAAATTGTGTAGTTTGAATAAAAAGTGAACAGAAAGGTATTAAAAGAAAAAGTCCGGTTTCTCTCTCTCTCTCTCTCTCTCTCTCTCTCTCTCTCTCTCTCTTTTTTTTTTTTTTTTTAAAATCCCGTATTGTCTTGTTTGTAATCTTACAGTGGCAAGACATAAAATCCCCGCAGAAGGAAATGGTGAAAAAAAAAAGGCATTTAAACACTTTCCCCGGACACTTTTTGAGACATCTGAACACTTGTCTAATTTTCAGAAAGCACTCCTGTAGTTTTGACAATCTTTTGTCTGACTTTTTAAAAAAAAAGTGAACATTGCTGAATTTGGTTTAAAATTGAATTTGACAACAATTTCAAACAATGTTTAGAGAAAAAAAGGTTAAACACGAAAAATGACTGAATGATAATATCAATACAGAATGATGGTCACAACTGTGATGAATTACAACTATGAAAAATGTCTATTGTTGTTTATAATCAATGAAACATTAAAACAGACATTCTTCTCTTAACCCTTCACCCCCACCCCATCCCCTCCCACTCACTTCATACTCTCTCCCATCTTCTTGGTCCTTGATTAACCATCCTCATCCCACACGGCTCTGCCTCCGTGTGTGTCGGATGTTGTGCTTGGGGTGCCAGGTCACCTTGGGAAGGCAGGGAAAAAATAGAGGAGAAGATAGACAAAGGCTGCAGTGCGTACTGTTCACATTGACGGTAGATTACACAAGTGGCTCACGTGGAATCCGTGATCCTAACACAAAGGGCAAAAGGTACCTTCTCTCTCTCTCTCTCTCTCTCTCTCTCTCTCTCTCTCACTATCGTTTTAAGCAAATCCAGAGAGAGAGAGAGAGAGAGAGGGGGGGGGGTTTACCTTTGCTCTTCTCGATTCGATTTATGCTATACTACTTCATTGCAATTTGTTGACTGGGTAGTGAGAGTGAATCACTTGCTGTCTATACTGCATCACTGCAGGCTAAGATTGCATTTTTATGTATTTTTGTGGCGCGGAAATCGGTCGTTTCAATATTACAAACTCACGTTTGTAAACTGCGAACGATAAATTTGCCTGAAAAGCTAATGTTTTCATCATTGCCCCCACTAAACCCGTCTGAACGATGTTATTACTACATCTACCACGGGGCTAACTGACGTGTACATTTATAACATAATTGTGTTTTGTTTCTAGCTTTTTTTTTTTTCCTTAGAGGGACATTTCAGAAAAAAAAAGTTTCTCTGAGCTGAGAACCCTGAAGAGGCCCTATGTGATGAAACTGGACTGTAGAGAACTGACACTGAAGAAGCTGACGTCATCCCAGCCGAAGATGAGACTGTCGAGTGTATGCCAGCCGACATAGTCACCACAGGATATGTTATCCTACCCAAAGAAAAATTCTGAACAGGGCCGAGGATTGCCATCTCGCCTCGTTTCCCCTCTGTGCTTCCATATCGGTGTCCCGTTCGTTCGTTTGTTGAGGTATCTCACCATTTACGGGCGAGAGAATTGTTCACTACGCTGATGTGCCCTCTCTGATAACCACACATAACAGCTTCTTCTTCATCCACCATCAGTGGCGTCGGCCGGCTGCCTGTACGTAGACTTTGCCTGTACTTGAACCCACCTGGTGTGTGCTTCAAATTGGACAGTTCATTACTATCAGGCGCCAAGTGTGGTAGACAGTCAGCCCACCCGAGAACAGGAAGCAAAAACCAAACTAACAGGAAGTAATGAATGCCTTCAATGTGCGCAGTTGGCCTCCAACCAACAAAAGGCGGAGATACTGATCCTGTGCCCTCCAGATCTTTGCTAACAGCAACTTTGCTTACAATTACGCGCATACAATCGATGGTCAGAGCTTTCTTATACACAATTCCATTTCCAGATGCTCTATGTCTTAATGAACAAAAGATAGAATGTATAGCAATGTGTGCGATCAGATTTTGAAATGATAATGTGTCTCATCAGCAGACGGAAATTACCTTTCTTCCCGGGGAGAGAAGGAGGGGGGGGGGGGGGGGGGGGTGTTCTATAATGTCTTTAGGATCTTCTCCTTCCCCACCCCACCCTATGCCGGCCCTGGGAAAAACTTACCTAGAGAGGCAAAATGGAACAATCTGGTGCAATCTGATGCAGAATAGTATCCCCCGTACGTCTTTCCAAAACGGCGCTCAGGAAAACACACACTGTATTGTAAAACCTTACTTTTTGTGCCTTTTACACGTTTGTATTGGAAGAATGGGAGAGGGAGGGGGGGGGGGGGGTTGACAGACATCTTTGTTCTTCACCACCACCATCATCAAAGTCCCATCTATTCTTCATCACCACCATCATCAAAGTCCCATCTATTCTTGATCACCACCATCATCCAAGTCCCATCTATTCTTCATGACCACTACCAGCCAAATCCCTTCACTTATGCATCATTTCAGATTTGACTTTAACAGGATAACAGCCCTGATATGTCCCTTTGCGGTCGGCTGGGCTACAGGCATCATTATCTCTCTTCCCTGCTCTTTTCTTCGAGCTCCCGCCATCTTCTTTTTATTTTTGCAGTCCGTTTTTATTTGTCTTCGTGGCAGTCATCTTGCTGAAGGCAACTCTCAAGTCATATCAAATCAAAAAGAGAGAGAGAGAAAAAAAAG
>JADBJO010002015.1:307500-312500 GCA_016801955.1 Conus betulinus | reverse complement strand
TCAATAGGGAGTACTCAAAGTGAAATTCTGAAATAAGTTAACGTTTTTTCGTCCAGTAAAGTTCTCAATAGGAAGTTCTCAAAGTGAAATTCTGAGCGAAGCGTCGTTTTGTACAGTGACGTTCTCAATAGGAAGTTCTCAAAGTGGAATTTTGAGCGAAGCGTCGTTTTGTACAATGATGTTCTCAATAGGAAGTTCTCAAAGTGAAATTCTGAGCGAAGCGTCGTTTTGTACAATGACGTTCTCAATAGGAAGTTCTCAAAGTGAAATTCTAAGCGAAGTAAGCGTCTTTTCGCCGCAGTGACTTTCTCAACGTGAAATTTGCGAAAACGAAGTAATTTCTTTTTTTTCGTCCAATGGCGTTCTCAGTGTGAAGTTCGCAAAAAAACGAAGTAAACTTCTTTTCGTCCAGTGAATTTTTCGTTGTGAAGGTCTTAAAGTGAAATTCTAAACGAAGTTTACTTCTTTTCGTCCAATGAAGTTCTCAATAGGGAGTTCTCAAAGTGAAATTCTCGGCGAAGTAAGCGTCGTTTAGTGTAGTGACGCTCTCTGTGTGTGACGTTTGCAAAAACTATGTAAGCGTCATGTCGTCCCGTGAAGTTCGCAAAGTGAAATTCTAAATGTATGCTTTTTATCTGTGAAGTTATCAATGTGAAATTCTGAAAGTGATATTCTGAACAAGTAAGGTTCTTTTCATCTAAAGTAAAATCTTAAACGAAGTAAGCTTCTTTTTATGCAGTGACGTTATCAATGTGAAGTTCTGAAAGTGAAATTCTAAACGAAGTAAGCTTCTTTTTATCCAAAGTAAAAATTTTAGACGAAGTAAGCTTCTTTTTATCCCGTGACGTTATCAATATGAAGTTCCGAAAGTGACATTCTAAACGAAGTAAGCTTCTTTTATCCAGAAAAAGTTCTGCACAGGAACCTCTCAAAACGAAATTTAAGGCGAAGTGAGTTTCTTTTTTCCGGTGACGTTTTCAATGTGAAGTTAAAAAAAAACACACACACTGAAGTAAACTCTTCGTCCAGTGACGTTCTCAATGTGAAGTTCGCAAAGTGAGAACTCTAAACGAAGTAAGCTTACGTTCGTCAAGTGAAGTTTTCAAAGTAAAATTGTCAACGAAGTAAGCTTATTTTCGTCCAGTAAAGTTTTCAAAGTAAAATTGTCAACGAAGTAAGCTTCTTTTCGCCCAGTGAAGTTCTAACCAGAGCAGCGTTACAACTCGTGCAGAATGAGACGGGGGGGGGGGGGGGGGGGGGGGGGGGGGGGGGGGGGGAGGGGCGGGAGTAGTGGTGGTTTAAGCTCCCTCTATTTACCTCCGTGGCTATTTCGTTCTTCAAGATTGCAACGATGATTAACGCTTGTAATTCGCCGCCTTTTTTTTTTTTTTTTTTTTTTTTCAAAAAATCGCGAGAAAGTTTGCAAATTTCAGTAAATCGCGTAGCCTTACGCATGATATGCTCCACAACATCTCCAAAGGATCAGAAAGAAAATGGATTGTTGTGGTGATGTGTTTCAAATTGGTTTACTCTGAATGCTCATATTTTACTTGCTTTGTTTACAAAGAAGAATTTATGGTACGCACCGATTCAGCATCTTCTTTAATTCTCTTGTTTCATTCGATTTGATTCTAAGCGAGAATTCATGGTCATAGCTGATACAATATCTTCTGGTTGAATTCATTTATGCAGCAAATTGTTATGAGTCAAAAAACTAATGCAGGCGTATCTCTCTATCGATCAATCTATCTTTCTCTCTCTATCTATCTCTCTATCTATCTCCTCTCTCTCTCTCTCTCTCTCTCTCTCTATCTATCTATCTATCTATCTATCTAGAAAAGACAGATAGATAGACAGCAGGTAGGCAGATAGTTGGATGGATATGCAGGTAGATAGATAAATAGGAATATAGAGAGACAAATAGAAATTCTACAGGCAAATATACAAAAGTGGAACAAAACCCAACGTCTTCTCATGTTTAAAGGGTCCATTACATCTCAGGATATGTTTTGTTTCCAAGAGCTAGAGAGCTGGAAACCAAACCTGAAAATTACGAACCACCTTTTTTTTTTCTTTCTCTCCCGTGCACCAAAGACAGTGCCATCCTCTCTAATTGGTAGATGAGATAACCGGCATTCTCATTCTCTGCCGTCAGCTCAAATGAAGTACCTGCTCCCGTTGAGAAGTTTGACCAGTCTGAAGTGAATGTCAGGTGCCTCCACCCCCCCCCCCCACCCCACCCCCCCCACCTCTCCCACTCTTCCACTCTCGTTTGTCCCTCCTCCCCCATTACATTCCCCAACCGCAGCTCCAAAGCTGACTTCTATGCAGCCTGGTCGTTTCCAGCTCCATCTCTTCACTCTGGCACCCAATCCACCCGCCCACCCGCCCACCTGCTCATTTCTGCTGACTCGGCGTACTTCAGAGATCGCTTCTGTCCTTTTCCTCCTCTCGCTCTCGCAGCGTCCCGCCTCCCCCCCCCCCCCCCCACCCCACCCCTGCGCCCCCCCCCCCCCCCCCCACCTCCACACACACATCGGCCTCTCTTTTTCTCTTACCCCTCCCTTCTACATCGACCTCCCTTTCCCTCTTACAAGTTCTTTTCGCCTCTTCTACCAACGTATTCGAAATGCAGAGATCTGCCCCCCAAATAGCAACGAAAAACAAACATACGACATCGGTTGATATAAAAAAAAAAATTAAAATAAGAGGGTGGGGGTAGGGAGGGGGGGGGGGGGGCGGAGTGTGTGTGTGGAGGGGGAAGGGGGGGGAGGAGGGGGGGGGGTGGCCGAGGGCATCGCAACGTTTGCACTCTGCAAAGTTGTGTGCCCTTTACCTCGTCTAGCGAGCGCCGCGTTCCGAATTTCGGAAAGGATGGATGGATGGTGGTGGGAGGGATACATAAAGTGGGAAGGGCAGCAGGGGGGGTGGGGGTGGGGGGGTGAGGGTGGAGTCGGGGTGTGCAGGGGAGGTAAGCGAGGAGGGGGGGGGGGGGGGGGTGGGGGTGGCGAAGGTTGCTGCCGATCAGTTGCACTTGTTTCGACGTCCCGTCAAGGGTAACTAGAAGTCAAAACAGAGAGGGAGGAGAAGGAGAGGGAAGCCAGGGACGGCATATGCAGAGACCACCGAGCAGCCAGTGCTGGTTTGTTGGGGGTTCGTGTCCATTGGTCGGTCTGCTTCTGCTCTAGTGGGCTAATTGGTGTAAGGGGGGATTTGTTGGGCAGGTAAGTGGCGTAGGCATGCTGTCTGTCTGTCTGTCTGCTGCCTGCCTGTGTGTGTGTGTGTGTGTGTGTGTGTGTGTGTGTGTGTGTGTGTGTGTGTGTGTGTGTGTGTGTGTGTGTGTGTGAACACCGAAAACTGATACCAGTGTCCAGTGCTCTCTCTCTCTCTCTCTCTCTCTCTCTCTCTCTCTCTCTCTCTCTCTCTCTCTCTCTCTCTCTGCTGAATGCATGAATGGGCAGATCAGAACTGGTGATAATTACGAATCAGATGACTGGATCATGAATGTAAGATCATGAAGCAAGACAGCATAAAAAAAAAAATGAAGAAAGCTTTACAGAACAGACCGTCGACCAGGATATTCTGAAGACGATAGTGCTTTTTGTACTGCACGGAGAGAGTATACACATTTGTGTTAAGCGCAAAGAGAAGGACTTCCACAAGTCGTTGTTCGATGAATTGTTATCTTTGGTGAATAATTAAAAGCAGTTTGTGGGGGAGAATGTAAATAAACTTTCATGGAAAAAAAAAAAAAAAACATATTAGCAACAATATCACTCTGGGTGACTGGTGTCAACACTTCAAAGGTTTACTCGAAAAAGAAAGTGAAGCAGCTGAGGACGAATTGAATGTTGATGGCAATGATAATTATTCAACGGACCAGTTTCACAGGAAGAAGTCGTGTTAGCAATTAGAAAGATTAAAATCAGAACAGCTGCTGGGCCGGATGGAATAACTGGAGCGTTGTTAAAGAATACAGGTGAGTGTGTTGCAGATTTCTTTGTCACATTTTTTTTATGCTTTGTTTCAGATAGGCATACTCCTAGACTCTTGGAGTGAAAGCATTGTGCTTTCTCTGTTCAAAAAAAGGTGATGTCAACACCCCTAACAATTACAGGGGCATTTCGTTATGCAGTATTACTTGTAAAGTTTATAGTACAGGTGCTAGTCATCGTTTACAAGAGTGGGTTCACAAATGTAACATTACTGGGGAATATAAAAAATATAACATTACTGGGGAATATCAAAAAATATAACATTACTGGGGAATATCAAACAGGGTTAAAAAAAAAAAAAAACTATTAAACTATTGATCATATGTTTTCTCTGTTCCTCTTGTAAGAAAAAAAAAAAAAGGGGGGGGGGGGGGGGGGGGGGGCTCTTTGGGCAGAAAACTAGATGTTGCATTGATTGATTTTGAGAATGCTTTTGATACCGTACATGGGAAAATGCTTTGGCCAATTCTATTTAAAATGGTATAAATGGTATCTTACACCATTGCATCAAAAGTATGTATAATGATGTTAAAGTCGATATACGGTGTAGATATAAACTGATTTTATCATGTGCACTTATGGTGTTAAGCAAGATGATGTGTGCAATCCTTGTTTTATTAATGAACTTGCCACAGAAATAATTCAAAATGGTCATCATGGTGCTATTTCACAACTGATTATTTTGAACTCTTTATCTTATTACTAGCAGATGATGTATTATTATCACACACACACACACACACACACACACACACACACACACACACACACACACACACAATCATGGGTTTGCAAACGCGGTTAAACAGTCTGCAACGTGCAGCGTTTTCTCTTCATTTGAAAGTGAATTTAAACAAAAGCGATATAACTGTATTTAGAGAAGGTGGATAAGTAGCAGCAAGAGAAAACTGAACGTATAACCATCCTGTCATGTCTGTCGTAAATGTCTTTGAATTCTTATTAAGTGTATTGTATTCGACAAGACTCAGTTTCATATTGGTGTGC
>JADBJO010002015.1:275000-280000 GCA_016801955.1 Conus betulinus | reverse complement strand
CCGACAACTGTTTTACTGTGTCAAATTTTGTGCGTGTAGCAATGAGCGTAAGCAGCGTGTCTCTGGGCTGTTTTGCTCATTTCTTTTTTCTTAAATAAGGCCATGAAAGATTTGCTGGAGTTATGGCCTATATGTCATCATCCACATTTGGAATCAGAGGCAATACTTTAAAGAAACACGTATGGAGTCCACTATTTATCTGACTTTTCATCGGATAGGCCATTCACTTACATGCGGCTAAAACGCTGTTTGTCTGTTGGTTTTATGACAGTTTTTTTCGCCTAAGACATAGTCTGTTGGTTTTTATGACAGGTTTTTCGCCTAAGACATGTTTTTTATTTTTTATTTTTATCCTTTCAGGAACTGTGAGCGTCTCAAACACTGTAGGCCTATGACAGTGAGATCATGTATGCTGTCAATCCAAAACTTCATTTCTTAAGTAATATGATCTGATGAATGTCCTGACGATGGAATGGTAAAACGGCGACTTAATGCCTGGTTAAGGTCATCCTTGAAGATACGTGTAAAAAGGTTCAGTAATGTTTGTCCAGAAGAAGGTGTGTTTGAACAGCCCATGTTAAAAAAGGGGGGGGGGGGGGGGGGGTTAAGTTCCCCTGGCCTATTGTCAGCAGTGGCAATGGACTGTCGGAGGGTCACCATGTCCACGGGACAGAATGACAGGGGGCGGAACCTATTCATGTCCTCCCGCCGCCTTTAACTTGCCCGAATCTGACTCGGGTCTTCATTCACTACTGGGTGGACAAATATGGCTTTTAAGACCGAACAAGAAAATAGACCCGACGAGAGGTTCGAACTCACGGAGGTCAACTCCGCGGTCAAACGCTCTGACCATTTGGCCACGTACCCCTCCACTCGTTCACCAGGGTGTATCTGGAAGGGTCAAAAAGAACTGATCGAATGGCGCTATCTGGAGAGTTTGCATTACTGCCTCTCCCATTCAGTTTGTGTGACTATGGCCTAAAGGCCCAGTGTGAAGAGACTCTTGGGTTTCCAGAACTCTTGTAATATCTTGATTCTGATCTTTGTAAAGATCACTCCCCAGGGCATCACTGAAAGGGAGTTAACAACGTCTGGTGTCATAGCTGGCCTGAAGCAGTTCGTATTTGTACTCTCAGATGACACCAGAACCTTTTATTTCAACACAGGCACAAAGTGACAAACAACAATAGACAAGGTATATTTTAACACAGGCACAAAGTGACAAACAACAACAGACAAGGTATATTTCAACACAGGCACAAAGTGACGAACAACAATAGACAAGGTATACTTCACCACAGACACAAAGTGACAAACAACAATAGACAAGGTATATTTTAACACAGACACAAAGTGACGAACAAACAATAGACAAGGTATATTTCAACACAGGCACAAAGTGACAACAACAATACACAAGGTATACTTCACCAACAGACACAAAGTGACAAACAACAATACACAAGGTATACTTCACCACAGGCACACAAAGTGACAAACAACAGTAGACAAGGTATATTTTAACACAGGCACAAAGTGACAACAACAATACGCAAGGTATACTTCAACACAGACACAAAGTGACAAACAACAATACACAAGGTATATACTTCAACACAGACACAAAGTGACAACAACAATAGACAAGGTATATTTCAACACAGGCACAAAGTGACAAACAACAATAGACAAGGTACATTTCAACACAGGAACAAAGTGACAAACAACAATAGACAAGGTATATTTTAACACAGGCACAAAGTGACAAACAACAGTAGACAAGGTATATTTCAACACAGGCACAAAGTGACAAACAACAGTAGACAAGGTATATTTCAACACAGGCACAAAGTGACAAACAACAGTAGACAAGGTATATTTTAACACAGGCACAAAGTGACAAACAACAATAGACAAGGTACATTTCAACGCAGGCACAAAGTGACAAACACAATAACAAGGTATATTTTAACACAGACACAAAGTGACGAACAACAATAGACAAGGTATATTTTAACACAGGCGCAAAGTGACAAACAACAATAGACAAGGTATATTTCCACAAAGACGCAAAGTGACAAATAACAATAGACAAGGTACATTTCCACACAGACACAAAGTGACAAATAACAATAGACAAGGTACATTTCCACACAGACACAAAGTGACAAACAACAATAGACACAAACAACAATAGACAAGTATTTCAACACAGGCACAAAGTGACAAACAACAACAGACAAGGTACATTTCCACACAGACACAAAGTGACAAACAACAATAGACAAGGTTGCAAACTGAGGCGACTGCGGGCGGAAATCTGAACAGATGTTAAACATTAATGTGAGCACGCGCCGCCAAGAAAACGTGGACTAACGAATCGCAAGACAAAACACGACGCGTTTCGACCTCTTAGGTCTTCTCAGGCAAGAAACAAAACAACCAGGACAACGAAAATGAACGAGCAATCACTTCTCTTCATCGACTTCACGCTAAGAGGTCGAAACGCGTCGCGTTTTGTCTTGTGATTCGTTTGTCCGCGTTTTTTTTTTTTTTTTTTTTTTTTTTTGTTTGTTTGTTTGCTTTTTTCCTTTTTGGGTGCGCTAACTAACATAATATTTAAAATTTGTTAACAATACCCAAACCAAACTTAAATACAATTACAATAGTTACCATCTGCACCAGCGCATACAGAACATTTGTAGCAACACAACGACACTGTGATCGTTTCGTTACCGTCTCCCGTACACAAACAGTTACTCCCCATCCAGTCAGTTATGGAAATAATAGACAAGCCTTCATGTTCACGTCATTGAGTTATTTGTCCACGCCATCTTGCTTTCTGTGTCATATTGACGAACTCTGTTGACATGATACACAGGAAAAGCCACAGGAGCAGGAATCGGCCGCGGCAGAGAGTGAGTAGGACATGCTGCAAATACCCCCGGGTGTCTGCGACGTGTCTAGCGTAGCTGCTTATTTTGTCAGATCATGCAGTTATCCCTGGTTTGTGGAGAAAGCCGTAGAATTGTCCGTAGTGTGTGGGAATATCTTAGAATAGTCCCTACTACTTTGTTCTGTTGGGAGGGGGAAAAAAAAAAGGTAGGACCAGTGCCTGGTTTGTGTTAGGAAGAATGTTGTAGAGTCCGCCGCGCTTTGTGAGAAAAAAAAATGTAGAATTGCCTCTGCTTTGCTAGAAAGAGAAATAGAGCAGGTTCCTGTGTGTGAATGAACCGTTTCTTAGTTTTGGCGTTTATGTTGGTTTGTGTTTTCAGTAATTCCTGATTTGTGAACAGGACATAGGTCACCTCAGTTCCACCTATGCCATAACCAAAGAATGTTTTGTCGCTATTTGGATGAAGTTTGCATTCCTCCCATATGATTAGAGCAGAGTGTAGCCTCCGCCAAATGTGTTTTCTGTTAAACCTGGTGTTGCATGTTCTCCAGAGTATCAGTTAGACGCGGTAGCGTAATTCCTAATGTGTGTCAGTGCGTGGTACCCAGACCAGTGCGCAAACGACTGGAGAAAGAGTAGTACGACTATGTGAACATGGAGTACGGCATATTGGTCTGTGAGTGTGTACGATGTGGCTCCTAGTCTGTTGCTAGGGCAGAATGCTGCCTTGTGTTTTAGCGGGAGATCGAGAACAAGAGAGTGTTCACCGTTGTGTCGCGCGTGTTTATAGGATGACAGTTCTCTTTTGGCTTGGCGATGTTTGGTTGTAGCACTTTACTTCCAGAGTTATGGTGTTCAACGGTGACAGTTCACTGTTGGGTCGGTGAGAGCTTTAGTGATGGCAGTTCACTGTTGAGTTAGTGATGTTCAGTATGGTAGTTTACCACTGTGTTTGTGATGTTTATTATGACCGTTCACCGCCGTGTTTGTGATGTTTACTATGACAGTTTACCACTGTGTTTGTGATGTTTTACTGTGTCAGTTTGCCATTGTTTTTATTATGTTTTACTATGACTTTTTGCCACTGTGTTTGTGATGTTTACTATGACAGTTTGCCACTGTGTTTGTGATGTTTACTATGACAGTTTGCCACTGTTTGTGATGTTTACTATGACAGTTTACCACTGTTTGTGATGTTTACTAGACAGTTTGCCACTGTGTTTATGATGTTTACTATGACAGTTTACCACTGTGTTTGTGATGTTTATTATGACAGTTTGCCACTGAGTTTATGATGATACTATGACAGTTTACCACTGTGTTTGTGATGTTTACGAGGACAGTTTAACACTGTGTTTGTGAAGTTTACTATGACAGTTTACCACTATGTCTGTGATGTTTACTATGACAGTTTACCACTGTGTCTGTGATGTTTACTATGACAGTTTACCACTGTGTCCATGATGCTTACTATGACAGTTTACCACTGTGTCCGTGATGCTTACTATGACAGTTTAACACTGTGTTTGTGACGCTTACTATGACAGTTTACTACTGTGTCTGTGATGCTTACTATGACAGTTTTACCACTGTGTCTGTGATGCTTACGATGACAGTTTACCACTGTGTTTGTGATGTTTTTAGCCTACTAATTCACCACTTGGGCAATCAGATTCAACTGAGGATGTGGTGGCGATATTTGACGGCCGTAGCTCACCATTAGCTGGGTGAGCCATGTTTAGTGATGACAGTTCACTAGTGGGGGCAGTGGTTTTTTAGTGATGACAGTTAACTAGTGGGGGGGCAGTAGTGTGTTTAGCGATGACAGTTCACTGATGGGGACCGTAGTGTTAGTGATGACAGTTCACTGGTGGGAGCAGTGGTGTTTTAGTGATGACAGTTCACTGGTGGGAGAAGTAGTGTTTAGTGATGACAGTTCACTAGTGGGACAGTAGTGTTTAGTGACGACAGTTCACTGGTGTGGCCGTAGTGTTTAGTGATGACAGTTCACTGGTGGGGGCAGAAGTGTTTAGTGATGACAGTTCACCGATAAGGGCAGTAGTGTGTTTAGTGATGACAGTTCACTGGTGGGGGCAGAAGTGTT
>JADBJO010002015.1:267500-270000 GCA_016801955.1 Conus betulinus | reverse complement strand
CTTCCTGTTGCTCTGGCTTTTTCTGTTGAAAATTCATTGTTGGGATATGCGATCATGTTTGACTTTCCGGTTGTTTTATGGTTTCTAGACATCTTACAATATTTCATTGTGTCATTGTAAATGTCCTTATTGGTGTAACTTGAGAAATGTCGATGATATTATTTTGTAGTGTTGTGCTACGGGGGCGTCTGTTTCAATGCACTACAAATGATTGACTGACTTACGCACTTGATAGATCGCGGTATACATTATGAAATCTGTGTGCATTATTTCATACAGGTGTCATTTGTTACATGCACGTTCAGTTGCTATGCGTAATGCCATTTTGATCTGTGCAACAATAATGCGTTTTCTTTGATTGCTTCATATGTTCTCTGTATTAGTGACTTTAGTTTACTTGTGATGTTACCTATTTTATGATTTGCGTTTTTTTCCTTGTTTTGATATTCAACAGGAGATCAAACACCGATTACTGTAATTTCGCAGAAAGGCCATCTTTACAGGTTGAAAGTTTTGACTCTGGTGCTTGAAGTTTTGAGAATGTTTTCAGACAGCTTCATCCAAATGTTTTTTTACCCTGTTACAATAGCTAGAAGGACAGCCTACGAAGGTTCTACGATATTCTATGTTCAGTCGTATAATATACATATGAAATTGTAGATGGGTTAAGAGTAGTGTTACGATTTCATAGTCAGTTGTTTCTTACAATGAACGATTCGAAGAAAGACGATGGGGGTCGTATTACCTTGATGTTGTGGTTGTTAAATGGACAATGTGTCAATACATCTAGGTCAGTCGTCTACGTACACACCTTAGAATGAGCGTTAAAACTAATGAACCTGCTGTTTTACTAATCTTCCATCTGTGCGCCCTCACGCAGGTTTGCCCAAGAAAGGCAGTAAGTGTCCGCCCTTTTGACCTGCCTACCCCAGCCTTGCTGTCCTCTGCCTGCCACTGGGACATCACACGCCACGCGCAGGATCACTCTCCTTCTCTCTCTAACTACCCAAACCCCCCCCCCCCCCCCCCCCCCCCGACCCCAGCCTCACTCCACCTCCCCACCCCATTCCACTTTTTTTTGTCAGCTGATGCCTTTGTATTGACCATACCTGAATGTTGCGGGAAGCAGGGAAGATGTATATTGTGTTGTGAAATCCTTCTCTCTGTTCATACAGTTTTTATTTCCTTATTCTTATCACCGTGATTGATTTTATTCTTGCAGTCTAAAAGAGAGAGAGAGATTTTGTCATGTACTATGTTTGAGTGTATCTGGATTCGGGAACAAAAATTACGATGAATAATGATTGGACCAAAGAAATATTGTCTGCTTCTCCGTTAATATTCTTCATTGGTTGTCATTACACCCCCCCCTCCCCCCGCCCCCCCCGAAAAAAAAAAAAGAAAAAGACTGTGAAACGATGGATTATAGAAAGTTCACTCACGCGTGAAATCCGTAAATGAAGGCAAGAAACACGAAGAAACAAAAATGAACCGTGAATAACATAAAGAGACTCAAACGCACGTTCTGGCTCAGAGAGAGAGAGAGAGGAGGGGTAGTGACCCTGACGGCTGGTGTGTGGTGTCCACAACTCTGAGAAGTATTGATTGTATGGATGCATGTCTGCGGGTAACACCGCTTGCTGTGCGCTGTGTTCTCACTGTCTGCACCATGTCAGGCCGCTGCTCACCGTGTGCAGAGATGCCTTCCACCCTCACAGCTCTGCCATGGCAGTACTTTTCCCTACTTTTCTTATGGATGTCGTCCAGATAGCAGTACCTTTTTGTACTTTTACTAAGTTGTTGTTTAGATTACACTGGGTTTTTTTTTTTCTTGCTTTTTACAATTGATGTGTTTTATACGGCACTATTTTTTTTTTCAGCTACTCTTTGTTATGGATACAATTGAGACCGTACTACTCTTTCCCAACTTTTTTATTATGGATGTCGTTCAGACATCTCTACTTTCCCTACGTTTCTTTTTTTAATGTAGATTTCGCTCAGACAGCACTACGTTTACCTACTATTTATATAGGGTCAATCAGATTCTACCTCTATGCCTACTGGTTTTTTTTTGTTTTTTTTTTTTTTCATGCCATTTAGCCAAACAGCTTTTGTCGACTTTCCCCCCATTGTGTCATTCGACAACACCGCATTTTCCCAGCTTCTAACAACATGTGTCGTTCAGCCGAAATTACTTTCTCCTACTTTTTACACTACGTGTGTTGTTGAGTCAACATTACCTGTTCCGATCTCTCCCCCTTCTACTTTAGCACATGGCTCTGTTGTGGATTCCACAGTCGCCTGGGCTAGAAACAAAATGACTAGAAAGCTTCCCCTTCTTTCTGCACTTTGCACAATCTCCTTTGTTCCACTAGCCTTGGGGTTTTTTCCCCCTCCCATTTTTTTTTATTGTTTCGTTCAGCCAGCTCTGTTTTTTCCTGTCTTTCCCCTACATTTTAATCTGCCGGTGCCGTTCAGTTAGTACTCCTTGGAGTTGACA
>JADBJO010002015.1:250000-260000 GCA_016801955.1 Conus betulinus | reverse complement strand
GCGGCAGCGGGCCAAACTGGAAAGACAGAAGGAAGAAATGGCGGAGTACGAAGAATCGAGGAGAGAGGAGCGGGAAAGGGAGGCTGCTGAAATCGCCGCCCTGAGGGAGAAAAGGGGTACACCACCCATTTTATTCGTCAATGTATTTATTCGTTTATTGATTCATTTTTCTATGGGATCTTGTTTTGTCCATGTGTTTCGTTTGTTTTTATCCAGCCTCACCTCATCTCGTTGCCCTCATCTTCGATCATCTTCAATTATTTCCATTTCCCTCACCCACCCCCACCTCACCTCACCTCACCTCTCTTCTCTCCTCACCTCCTATTGGCTCCCTTCATTCCTCTCATCTTGTTTCACCTCGCCCAAGTTCTTTCGTTTCCTCGTTTCTGCCTTACCTCTGATGATTTCCCTTCCTTCAACTTATCTCCCTTGGTTTGACCCCCGTCTCACCTCGCATCTTCCTCCGTGCATGCTTCTCGCTCTCCCTTCTCCTCATTTCACCTCTTCTCTCCCTGTCTCGCCTCAGCTCCCATTATCTCCCTTCCCAGTCATTCCACCTCTTCTCTCCTCAACTCGCATTAACTCCCTTCCCAGTCACTTCATCTAATCTCGTTTCGCCACGCCTCACCTGAGTTCTTTCCTCGCTTCGCCTGACCTCTGATTATCTCCCTTCATTTTTAATTCTGATTATCTCTCTTCATTTATTTTCCTCGCTTCGCCTTACCTCTGATTATCTCCCTTCATTTTACCTCTGATTATCTCCCTTCATTCGTCTCATCGCGTTTCACCACTCCTCACCTCAGTTCTTTGCTCGCTTCAGCCTTACCTCTGATGATCTCCCTTCATTCGCTTTCCTCGCCTCAGCCTTACCTCTGATTATCTCCCTTTCATTCATTTTCCTCGCTTCAGCCTTACCTCTGATGATCTCCCTTCACTTTCCTCGCCTCAACCTTACCTGTGATGATCTCCCTTTTAATCATTTTCCTCGCTTCAGCCTTACCTCTGATGATCTCCCTTCATTGACTATCCTCGCCTCAGCCTTACCTCTGATTAACTCCCTTCTTTTACCTTGTCTCCCTGGACCTCGTCTCGCCTCACGTCTTCTCTTTTCATGCATCGGATGCTCTCTGCACCTCCCCTCCCCACTCGTCCTCTCACCCGACCTCACCTGGTCTCACCTGGACTAATGTCGGGATGGTGGGGGTGGGGGGGGGGGGGGGGGTGTCATGCTGTGGTGTGCAGATCCAGCGAGCCAAGGAGAGGGAGGAGGAGGAGAAGAAGCTGGCGGAGCTCCGTCACCATGAAGAAGCCAGGAGAAAGGCCGAGGACGTGAGTGGTTCACTTCATGGCGTGCATGTAGAGCCTGCGCCCTCTTCTCTCTCTCTCTCTCTCCATGTCTACCTTTGTCTGTCTGTCTGTCTGTCTGTCTGTCTGTGTTCTGTCTGTCTGTCTGTCTGTCTGTCTCTCTCTCTCTCTCTCTCTCTCTCTCTCTCTCTCTCTCTCTCTCTCTCTCTCTCTCTCTCTCACCCCCCCCCCCCCCCTTCTCTCTCTTTCTGAGTTCTTTCTCTCTGTCTCTCTGTCTGTATGTCTCTGTCTGTCTGTCTGTCTGTCTATCTGTCTCTGTCTGTCTGTCTGTCTGTCTGTCTGTCTGTCTGTCTCTCTCTCTCTCTCTCTCTCTCTCTCTCTCTCTCTTCCATGTATGTGTGAAAGTTTATGTGTGTGTTGTGTGCGTGTGTGTGTGTGTGTGTGTGTGTGTGTGTGTGTGTGTGTGTGTGTGTGTGTGTGTGTGAGTGTGCGTGCATGCGTGCGTGCGTGCGTGCGCGCACGTGCGGTCAGTGATGAATATTGTGTGAGAGAAAAATAGAGAATAGCATGGACTTAAAAGGAAAGTTTTTTCTTCGGTGTAAAAGTGTGTAAAAGATAAACTGCTGCTGCTGCTGTACAATTCGTACAAAATGTTTGCTCTTCTAGCATTTCAAGTAGCCTGTGTGGTTTGAACAAAGGATTGTGATAGTAACTTCTGTAAGAAGGGTCGCGGACTTGAGGTGGGGGGGGGGGGGGGGGGGGGGGGGGGGGGGGGGTTTCTGGCGACTCTTAAATGGGATTGAAATATGTATCTTCAGCAGCGAAAAACGTATCGCATCTCCATGATTGAAATAGTGGATTGCATTTTCATGACTGAAACTTGTTTGCATCGTCGTGTTTAATGTGTGAATTCACTCTTTGTCATTGACACCTACAGTGTGTCTTCGTGATTTCAGCAGGTATTACAATTTCGTGATTGAAACCCCATGTATGCTGTCTTCATGATTCAAACATAGACGCATATATCTTCATGAATGAAATATTAGCCTGTGTGTTATTAAAATCCAATATATAGTGTCTTCATGATTGAAACATAGGCCTATAGGCCTATATATTGTTGAAAACACGATGTCTACTCTTGTGATTGAAACATGAACACTGCCTTCGTGATTAAAAACGCATGTTGTGTACCAGCCACCGTGGTACTGTTTGTAGGGTCGTAGACTTGCGCACTTGGAAGTCGTGGGTTCAATTCTCATGTGGCATGTAAATGTGGAATGTTTCGACCCGGCAGGCTTCCACCTAGAGCTGAGAGTGCTGTGGGCTCATGGGGGAAGGCTGGAATCACGAGTCTGAATTGTCTCCACGTGGTGGGTGCGTCGCTGACAGTGTTGCTGGAAGTTCCTGATTAACGGCGCGGGTGTCTGTGTCTGGCGGGTCTGGCTAACGCCAGACTTATAGTCAAAGAATGCGTAGAGTGCACCCCTGTCACGACATCTGTGACCAGAGTGTAAGCCCGCACATCACCATCATCACTTCATCCACACTGACATTTGATCTCCTGTCCCCTTTTGCGCCCTTGGTCAGCTCGTGTCCGAATCGTTGGTATAAGTCAGTCCATGGACACTGTCCTTGAACGGATATCGTGGTGCCCTTTCGAAGGGATGCTCATTCACGCTGGCTCTGCGACAAAGCAAATGTCGTCATTAGGGAGCTCAGTAGGTGCTGTGCTGCATATGTTGAACCAAAGCAGGTACCACTGAACACCATCGAAGCAGCGCAGTATCTCCTCTGGTGGGTTTCCTCATGACAGCTTGATTTTGATCGCTCTCTGTGGATCACTGGTGCTGGGCCTGGAACAGGACAAACCTGAATGTAGCTAATTCCAGGGAAGGGAATGAACGGTCTAGGAGGAAGATGGTTTAGGAGAAAAAGAAACAGAAATTAAAAAAACAAAGACACAAGCAAAACACACACACACACACACACACACACACATGTATTGTCTTCATGATGCAGGAGGAAAGACGACGGAAGAAGACTGAAGAAGAACAGCGCAAGAAAGAAGAACGGGAACGGAAGAAGAGAGAGGCGGAGGAACGGCTGAAGAAGAAGGGACCTAACTTTGTCATCACCAAGCGCAGTGACGCAGAGAAGGCAGGGGTGAGTGTTGGAGTCGACGTCACACTGAGCGTAGATCCCAAGTCAGTGATTTAACCGTGCTAGTGACGTAAGCGTGTGCTAGTCGTTCCCGCAAATGATTGGTCAGAAACCTATCATGTTTGTTGCTGGTGTCCGCAAATGATTGGTCAGAAACCTATCATGTTTGTTGCTGATGTCCGCAAATGATTGGTCAGAAACCTATCATGTTTGTTGCTGATGTCCGCAAATGATTGGTCAGAAACCTATCATGTTTGTTGCTGATGTTCTTTTATTCTTGTACTGATTTTTTTTTTCTCCTTCAGGCAGTCTTAATTCATTCTGTCTTCCAGAGTTATTGTTGCTTGCACAAGACCATTCTGGAAAGCTGAATTTTAGCAATTTCCACCTTTAATCGAAAAATACAATTGTATCATTAAATGATTACTTTTTGAATGTCTCACTTAAATGCTAAATCACAATGATACCGCTTTGTGAACTTAGACTATTTCAAGTGAAAGAAAGTTGATCTGTCAAGTTTATGGAACGAAAAATATCTTCAGTGTCTTTTTTTTTAAGATTCCGTATCTCAGCCGCTGAAGAAAACCTATTTCGTGTTAAACATGACGGGTTTCTGTGTTCTTGCCCACATTTCTGTAATGTTGAGTTTTGAAGGTTTGATTTTGGATTGTTTTTTTTCATGTTTATGTCTGCACTGCCGTTGAAGAACACACCGTTTTATGTTCTTGTGATGTTCTGCACATAGTCTTTGTCAATGCCTTATATGACCAAATAGTGTCAGGGAAAGATGAGAAGTGAGTTCTTCACATGATAACTTTGAAAGCAAAATGTTTATTTAAAATTTGTATCCAAATTCCCTTTCTTTCTTAGGGTTTGGTGAATTTTCATTAAATTTCACAGAACAATAACAAAAAAGTCAAAACAAGAGCTGTTATAAAAGTATATTTCAATGGAATAGTACACGTGAGGCATTTGACACAGTTTGGTTGTGCTTTTTACCTTAGAAGTATGCAGTAAAACAGCTTCTGTCATGTACAAGCTTAGTGATTGGTTAGTTCCAAAAGAGTGCGTTTTGTTTATTCTAAGTCTTTTTTTTCATTGTAGTTTGGTGTTTTCATGTGAATATGTCGTTCCAGTTTTTTATGCTTTATCATCATTAAAAGAGAACTTAAGCTAATTCTGTTTGCCGTTTTATAGTAATTGTCTTAGTTTTGTGTATTTATGTGCTGTTTTATAGTAATTCATCTGCAGGGAATATTGTCATCGTGATGTAAATAGTGTTCAAATATATTTGTGAAGTATCACGTGTTGGTTTGTGAAAATGTCTTTTTTGTTGTGCGTTTTTATTCGTTGAAATCAAGTGCAACTGTGCTTACTGTTATCCATTTTGAAGTTCCAGGACTCTAATGAATCGTTCTCCTTGTTCTGTACCGTTTTTAATTTCAGATAAGTTGACCTTCTGTACTTCTGCCTGGTATTATTTCTGATCCTCTGCTTACTTCTAACAGTACTTTCTTTGGGGGAACAGTAGCATCTGTTTTTGAATGAGCTGTAAAAAAGAAATATCATTCGTCTCACGTGCCCAAAAGCAAATGCTGTGACAAACATTTTTCTTGGTCAAAGGTTTACTTTAATAGATAGAAAACAGATAATTGACCTCCATCTGATATTTTTTTCATAAGCGAATCTTTTTCTTCTGTTAAGAGACATTTTAGGCGATTATAGAAGGTATAAAATGTGGAAGATCAATACACTATGATCAATGCTAAAAGAGTCTGCCACAGAATCTCTGATTTGAGGTTTTATATGGGATACCAATGTTGATATAATGTGTTAGAGACATCCCCCAAAGACTGGACATTTCATTGTTGTAGCAACATCACAAACAGCAAGCTTTTTCTCTTTTTTACGTTTTCTTTATTTGATGATTGATTTTGAATGACCATATATTCAAAACTTTACGAAACACTACTAGAGTAGCTGTGTAGCTTCTTTGCCTCTTTCAGCGATACTAATGGACACCAAGGTCTTGCAGTATATACCCTCAATATGTTGACCAACAACACTGCTAATTTCATAATATTGAAATTGTGGTGCTGGATCTAACATCATTTATAGCTCAGTTGAAGCCTCATGATTTTAAGTGCTACATCCAAAATCTACTTTTACTAATGAATAATTCCAGCGTTTTAAAAGACGTTGCAGTTGGAATTTCTGATGATATTTCATGTTTGAAGATCACAGGTTGCTCCACGTCAATTTTTTTTTCTGGTTAAACGTATATTCTCTCCAAGTTAGTAAATTTTTTTTTAAAGTTCATAATGTGTACTTCCCCCCAAAATGTAGGTGGTATTATGTTATTTGATTCTTGCGTCAAGAAAAAAAAGAAGAACAACAAAAATAATTACATTGATAGAGTGCCTCTCTTGAACTCATCAGACCTTGATTTCAAACGCTTAGATATCTGAAAGACATTAGGTGTAAAGAAATTCTGTTTGGATTCTAAATGTATCAGCCAGTTGATTTTGAATCAATTTATTACAACTATTTTCGCACATTCCTTCACAAACTTGGCAAGTTCATGGAGAAAATCGTCAAAGACGCTTATGTTATTCTCCAGACACATGTGACTGAAACATACGTGGATCGTAGATTTATTTACTTGTTTTGTTTTTGTCACATCCGTTTTGGACTGGAGCAATTGTGAACTGTTCCGTTTGAGAGCGTCGCGTGGTGTCATGTACACGTGCTCCAGCTCTTGGTCTGTTCTGGTCGTTCGTGTTCATCCCAGATGAGAACTGTTTGATCTACTCAGATTATCTCATCAAGGAAAAAAAGGTACAGGTATTTTTTCATTCATTTGTATAAACTTTGTCAATCGCATTCTCTCAATTATTTGTGAAACTCGAACGTCATGCTTTTCATCATTTCTTAAGATTTTTCGAATTCAAATGTGGTTTGTGCCTGTTTTGTTTGCCGTTACTCACATATTAATAATTCTGTGAAACCAACAAATCGCATCAAGTCTTGTAATATACAGACTGTGTGCTGTGCTGCTGAACATTTTCTATGTCGTGTCCTTGCAGTCTTTCCGTGCATTCAGATCCGTAGCTCCACGTGCAGTGTAACTGTGCAACAACAACAACAACAACAACAACACAGCAGCAATTTTAACACTTGTGTGAGCACCAGAAACAAGCATTTTCTTTTTTTTTTTTTTTCAAAATCCTTTTAAATTTCATGTTTCCCTGTTTTCTTTTTTTCGTTTCTCTCTTCTGCTCTGTTTTTTCTCCTGTCGTTCAATGCGTTTGATTCCCCGTCCTTCTTTTTCTTTATTATATCCCTCTTTCTTTTTCTTTTTTTTTTTTTTTTTTTTTTTTTTATTTTCTATTTTCCCCCTTGTTTTATCCGTTTTAGTGATATTTTTTTTTTTTTTCTATTTTCCTCTGTTATGTTTTTTCTCCTTTCGTTCAATGCGTTTGACTCCCCATCCTTATTTTTCTTTATTATGCCCGTCATTCTTTTTCTTTTTCTTTTTTTTTCTCTCAATTTTCCCCTTGTTTGATCCGTTTTGGTGATATTTTCTTTCCTCTGTCTTCTCCCTTTTGTTATCTCCTTTCATTATACTTTCCCTCCTCTGTTTCTTTTTCTGTATCAGTTTCCGTTCTTTCGTTGATCATTTTAGCTCCTTTCGTCAAATTCCTCCCTGAAAATATTGGCGTAACCCCTCTGGGTTTTCATAACTACAAAATTCACACCTCCGTTGTACACAACATTAACATTAGCTCTCAGTCAAGATCTTGGAGAAGTTCTTTTTTATGAGGCCGTTGTGGTTGATTACTTTGCTGCTTTAAATTTGTAATTAAAGAAATCTGTGCGCCAGAATTTGATTTTTTGATGCAGGATATTTCTCTTTCGGTATGGTTCTTGACTGTTGCTCAGTGTTCGATTTGTACTACAGCAGATCTGAATGCTCGAACATGGCTGCTTTCTTTATGTTGTGTTTATTATACAAACCACATACACTGATCATGATTACTTTATTTTTTGCTGATGACCTTATTTCCACCTTTTTTTTTTAATTCTGTAGTCAGAGAAGTTTGCTTTGCTCTTTGTTTGACTGTACTGGAACTAATACAAAGACAAATCAACTTCTTTCTATTACAATCATCAGGCAAGGAATACGGGATTGCAGGATGAACGTATATGACGTCACGAAAGCCGTCAGTATTTTGCTGATGTGAATTGTGTTGGTATTCAGTTGTCAATCAAATGCTCGTTTTGATTTCTTCGATATTTTTGTGCTCCGTCAGTAATAATGTTAAACGGTTGTTCAGCCTTATAACCATGATGAAAATGAAACAGTGAAGATGTTCTGATTTACATAACACTGGTAAGAACTACAACTGAATGGAGCGAAAACCTCTCTCTCTCTCTCTCTCTCTCTCTCGATAGATAGATAGATAGATAGATAGATAGATAGATAGGTAGATAGGTAGATAGATAGACAGATAGACAGACAGACAGACAGACAATAGATATGTTTTTTTTTTGTTTTGTTTCGTTTTGTTTTCATTTCGCTTTATTTGGAAGTGCTTGTCGTCAGCAGGTCACCAGACCCAGGTAACTACACTGATGAGCTCATGCTGGTTCCACTGACTTCCGCTCTGAAGGAACAGTGAAAAAAAAAAAAAAAAAAAAAGTAGTTTTCCTTAGCACTGCTGAAACTGAATCTCTAAAAAGCACATCCACTCAAACATTAAAGAAACAAACAAGGACTCCACACACCCATCTCTTGCAAAATGTGGCTGGTCCTCTTGCCAATGATGTGTGTGCGTTTTAACAAGGCAGATATTTCCAGTCACTGACATGACAAGGCAGATTATAGAATGAAATGATAGACAACAGCGAAGGAACTAATGTCATTGCGAAAGTGTATATTTCATCCTCATTGCCTATTACCCCTCTTTCTTCTCTTTCTTCAATGGTCAGAATTCAGCTGTTTGTGGTCATGAATAAACCGCTTGTGGGGTCAGTCTTTTTTTTCTTTTTTTTTTTTTTTTTTTTTCCAAACCCTATGGAAGCAGCAGTAAATGTGTGACCTGATTCTGTTCAGGGGCAGGTTAAGGTGGTGGAAGGAAGGGTCCAGGCCTTAAACACAGCTTGTAAGAATGCACTGTCCTTAACGCTCATCAGTCAATGGGTCTTTAAACTTTTAACATTTACATGTGATGCAAGACTTCACGAATGCTACAAAGGCACAATCCCAAGACTGATTTCTAACCTGTGTGATTGGGTGACCAATTAACACGCATTTCTTCACACTGAAATCGTGTCTGTTCTGGACTGATCGAAGCTCAATGCACAGCATGCTTTCATTGAACTCGACGTTTTCAGTTGATTGTGCCATGATTTATCGTTCTTGATACCCCCCCCCCCCCCCCCCCCCCCCCCCCCCCCCCCCCGTCCAGTGTCACCTTGAAATGTTCATTTTATTTATCTGGTGTATATCGTGGTGACGACTGATCGTAAACAAAGATTGCAGATGATATTTTCACTATGATCTATTTGTTTATTTGTTTGTTTAGTTACCCACTCTTTTATACGTACTAATAGTATGCCTTTCTCTTTTGGACTATATCATTTTACTTTGTACACATTATTACCCATGCACACATACACACGCCCTGTGCACACGCATCTGTACACCCACACCCCACACACATACACAAGCGCGCGCGTGCACGTGCACGCATACACACGCACGCATGCATGAATGCTTGCAGGTTCGTGTGTGTGCGCGCGCGCTTCAACGCTCACATAATTTACCACAAACACACATTTCTGATAATATTGACAGAATGTATTTGTTTGTTTATTTGCTTATTTATATATTTATCTATTATTCATTCATTTATTTAGTTTTGTTTATTTCAATGTAAGAAAGAATTGTTTTATTTTCAAAACGAATAAAAACACACTTAAAGCTGCCTTTACTTGTCAAAGAAATGCTTGTGAGTTGCTAAATATTGGAACTTGTTTTAAATACTCTACACTTTAGAACTAACATTTCAAACACTATGAAATAAGCACACCCAATAGTTATAAGTACATGGGTGACTCAACATTTGAAAAACGTTTCTATATTGAGCGACTGAGAAGCATTTTCTGTTTAAAAAAAAAATTAGGACGTATCTTTTGATAATTTCAATTGAAAAAAAAAAAGCTTGTGAACTATTTTAGTGCCATAATGAAAAAAAAACTATGGGGATATTTGTGGAAGGAAGCATGCTTGGTATAGACCCTCTCCCTCATTTGTCCTTGAATACGACTAAGGTATTGATTGTTGACGACTGGAGAAGATAATACTGTGTATTCAATACGATTAGTATATTATTGAATATGGACAACTAGATTTCGTTCGGCCTTTTTGGTTTCAGGAATGAAGTAACTGAATGAATAAATGAACCCATCAGTCAACCAACGAACCAACCAACCAACCAACCAACCAACCAATCAATCAATCAATCGATCA
>JADBJO010002015.1:215000-245000 GCA_016801955.1 Conus betulinus | reverse complement strand
ACTCGCTCACATACAAACACGTACAGATACCCTGTGCAGACTGACATCATACTCTCTGACATGCCAGAATAAAAAAAAAAATCAATGTGCTTTTCTGACTTTTGTTTTTCAGCTTTGACCGCCTTGCAGACAAATTCACTGGGGCTCCAGTAAGTTGGGTTTTTTTTTTTCACATATTACTGCCGTCAGTGCCTGTTTGTTTGCGCACCTGCGTGTGTGTTGGCGTTTAATACATGTGTGTGGAATTCTTCTTCCATGTGTACATGTTTGTGAAAGAGAAAGAAGGGTAGTGGTCCATTGAGAAGGAGAAGGAGATAACAAACACTTTCTCTCAGTTCGATGACCGTTCTGGAATTATTTTTTTCCATACTTACATGTTTGTGAAAGAGAAAGAAGGGTAGTGGTCCATTGAGAAGGAGAAGGAGATAACAAACACTTTCTCTCAGTTCGATGACCGTTCTGGGATTATTTTTTTCCATACTTACATGTTTGTGAAAGAGAAAGAAGGGATAGTGGTCCATTGAGAAGGAAAATGTGGATGTAGAGAAGGAGATAACAAGCACTTCTTTCAGTTTGAGGACAGTTCTTGTCCAATGATGTCCCAGGGGACACAAGGAGGACTATACTGTTGCCCTGTGTGTCTTGTCAGTTTGAGGACAGTTCTTGTTCAATGATGTCCCAGGGGACACAAGGAGGACTATACTGTTGCCCTGTGTGTCTTGCCAGCCCAAAATCCAGCTATGCAGCAAGTACGAACGGCACACCGACCACCGCACCTATGTCCAGCGTAAAGATCTTTTCGAAGAGCTGGCCAAAGAGCCTCCTCCGCCCGAGATCATGCATGTGGGAGGAGGAGGAGGTGGTGAAGAGGGCCAGCCTCAGAGTGCTGAAGCTGCAGAAGAGGAGGCCGAGTAACCCTGCCCACCTGCCCCTGCCCCTGTCTCCTCCAACTGCTGTGAGTCATGAATTGTACAGAGCTTTCTTTCTCCCCCCCCCCCCCCCCCCTCCCCTTCATGATGGTTAATGAGTGAGGGATTCACGAAGGTATCCATGCTATGGAGTTTGATTTTGGTCTGCCACTTGTTTACAGCCTTGTACTACTTCACGCTTCGTGTCCTAATTCATCCCAGCATCAGCCGGCCCCTGAGAGTTTGAGAACTCTGCTGTGTAACTTGATCTTAAGGAACTTTGGGCAGCATTCACAGGACATATCGACTCTGTGGATAAAATGTGACTGTTTGTTGGCTTGGCTGTATGTTGGCTCGATTACATGTTGGCTTGCTGTATGTTGGCTTGGCTGCATGTTGGCTGTATGTTGGCTTGGCTGTATGTTGGCTGTATGTTGTCTTGGCTGTATGTTGGCTGTAGGTTGGCTTGGCTGTATGTTGGCTGTAGGTTGGCTTGGCTGTATGTTGGCTGTATGTTGGCTGTATGTTGGCTTGGCTGTATGTTGGCTGTAGGTTGGCTTGGCTGTATGTTGGCTGTATGCTGGCTTGGCTGTATGTTGGCTTGGCTGTATATTGGCTTGGCTGTATGTTGGCTGTAGGTTGGCTTGGATGTATGTTGGCTGTAGGTTTGGTTGGCTTGGCTGTATGTTTGGCTTGGCTGTAGGTTGGCTTGGCTGTATGTTGGCTGTAGGTTTGGCTTGGCTGTATGTTGGCTTGTCTGTATGTTGGCTGTATGTTGGCTTGGCTGTATGTTGGCTTGGCTGTGTGTTCGCGTGGCTGTATGTTAGCTGTAGGTTGGCTTGGCTACATGTGGTTTGGCTGTGTGTTCGTTTAGCTACATGTTGGCTTGGTTATATGTTGGCTGTATGTTGGCTTGGCTGTATGTTGGTTTGGCTGTATGGTCGCTTGGCTACATGTTGGCTTGGTTATATGTTGGCTGTATGTTGGCTTGGCTGTATTTTGGTTTGGCTGTATGTCCGCTTGGCTACATGTTGGCTTGGTTATATGTCGGCTGTATGTGTTGGCTTGGCTGTCTGTTGGCCGTATGTTGGCTTGGCTGTATGTTGGCTTGGCTGTATGTTGGCTTATGTTAGCTTGGCTGTTGGCTTGCTATTTTGTTGGCTTGGCTGTATGTTGGCTTGGCTGTATGTTGGCTTGGCGACATGTTGGCTTGGCTGTATGTTGGCTGTATGTTGTCTTGACTACATGTTGGTTTGGCTGTGTGTTGGCTTGGCTACATGTTGGCTTGGCTGTATGTTGGCTGTATGTTGGCTTGGCTGTATGTTGGCTGTATATTTGCTTGGCTTTATGTTGGCTTGGCTGTATGTTGGCCGTATGTTGGCTTGGCTGTATGTTGGCTGTATGTTGGCTTGGCTGTATGTTGGCTGTATGTTGGCTTGGCTGCATGTTGGCTGTATGTTGGCTTGGATGTATGTTGGCTTGGCTGTATGTTGGCTTGGTTGCATGTTGGCTTTATGTTGGCTTGGCTGTATGTTGGCTGTATGTTGGCTTGGCTACATATTGTCTTGGCTACATGTTGGCTTGGCTGTATGTTGGCTTGGCTGCATGTTGGCTGTGTGTTGGCTTGGCTGTATGTTGGCTTGGCTGTTGACGTGACTGTTGGCTTGGCAACATGTCGGCTTGGCAACATCTTGGCTTGGCTTATAAGTTGGCTTGGCTACATGTTGGCTTGGCTACATGTTGGCTTGGCTGTGTGTTGGCTTGGCTACATGTTGGCTTGGCTGTTTTGTTGGCTTGGCTACATGTTGGCTTGGCTGTATGTTGGCTTGGCTACATGTTGGCTTGGCTGTATGTTGGCTTGGCGACATGTTGGCTTGGCTTGGCTGTATTTTGGCTTGGCTACATGTTGGCTTGGCTGTATGTTGGCTTGGCGACATGTTGGCTTGGCGACATGTTGGCTTGGCTATATGTTGGCTTGGCTGTATGTTGGTTGGCTGTATGTTAGCTTGGCTGTGTGTTGGCTTGGCTGTGTGTTGGCTTGGCTACATGTTGTTCCAGTCTTACCGTTTCAGCTATCACCATATTCAGTCAATTTGGCATGAGGCTGGAAAAATCTCACAATTGTATGCCTCTGATGGGATTAGGACTTGCTGCCACCTTCCAGCTGCTGCAGCCACTAACACGACTGCGACAGCACTGTGAGCGGTGTATACACTTGATTATCTGCCAATATGTCCACCAGCTGCAGCAAGACATCATCATCATCATCATCATCATCATCATCATCCTTCTTGCCCTGACTTCAGGTTATCAGGATGCTGTGAACACTGCTTGACCAATCCAAGAGTGACAGAAAAGAAGAAATGTATAATAACCTGACTTCCAGAAGCTGCTGAGGATATGTCATTCGCACTGGAAGAGCCTAGAAGTATTCTCTAAGGAGCTTGCGGATCTTGAATACATTCCGCAAAGCTTCTGTTTTTTCAAGTCAGACATTAGCTGCTATTGACAGTTTAATAATCAGGCTTTGATGCCTCTTCTTTCTGCCAGTTTTCTACCCCTCCCACCACCACCACCCTACCCCCCCCCCCCCCCCCCCCCCCCCCCCCCCTTCCATCCTCCCCACTCCCAATCCATCCACTTTATTCTGTGTAAATCTTTGTTAAATCATGGCATTAATGACGGAGGAATTCTTTGCTTGCACTTGTTTCCTCATTATTTATTTTTGACTATGTTGTTGTTTGGTCAATCAGTGGGAGGCTGCATTTCTTATGAGATCCACGTGAAGGCTGTTGTGTTCAATCTTGGGCCGTTGTCAGCACTGATGACACAGAGACACAGAGAGAGAGAGAGAGAGAGAGAGAGAGAGAGAGAGACAGACAGACAGACAGACAGAGATGATTGCGTTTTACGTCCTCATAGCAAAAGCTTTTAGGGACAAGTTTTTCTTTCGCGGTAGTCTTGAAACTGATGTGACAGACGATGCTTAATTTATAAAGCAGTAGAGCCGACCACTCTGACTGTTCACCCATGTTTAGCTCTCTTGACTCATTTTCGGATCTTCGGGCATAACTCGGAGATTTCTTCTTAGATTGATTGCTGCTCACTTAGTTACTTTATTTTTTGTGCAGCTTAGTTCTTTATTACACTTTCAGTCTTTTCATGACCTGTTTTGTCATTCGCTGCTGCTTTGGAGTTTGCCAGATTTTTTTTTTTTTTTTTGCTAGTCGTGGGGAGAATACCAGAGAGTTGTATGTGTTAAAATCTCAATTTGATCAATGTAACTAGCTACTCACGGTTAACTTCGAAGCAGTGAATAGGCATTTTTCATAGACAAGTTATTAGTAGTTTATTTTGAAAAAGTTTATAGACCCTAGATATCGGTATCAAAGGTCGGTGCTTACGCTTTAACGTAGGCCTCAACTATCATGTTAAGTACTTTTCTACATACATAACTTTATTCAAATTACCCGTTATCAATGTATGAGTTGTGTCCCTGTACTTGGTTTCCACGCTTGCATATAAAAACAAATCCATTTGAAAAAAACTAATGATGGGACAAAAGTAGCTTATGCTTGCTCTTCTTCATTCCCCATTTGCACGACTATTTCTACTATTTTTTCAAGGACAAAAATTTGAAATAAGTAAGATCCGTTAATTACCGCCATCGATTATATGAACAACGAATGTTTTCTTACCAGTAACGCTCGGTATGCAATTTAAACTCTTGTCACCATAATATATATCAATGGAAGCTTATGTGTACAATTCACCTATGACAAAATTTGTTGGATCCAGCCCACAGACGCTTTGATATTTCTGTTTAAACCGAAAATTTTTATTCTCCAAACTGCATGCAGCATCGTGCCAGGCAGGAGGCCACTTCATCCTTTCCTGCCCTTTGGTTCGCCTCCCCACACTTTCGTCTTTCCAGTTCTCTCCCTTGCCAACATTTCCTGGCACTGTCGAACTCTTTTTATCTCCGACTTGTCCGTTGCTATTTCAATGCCTTGTATGCTGTGCAGACACAATAAACGTGCTTCTCAGCCCCACCACCCCATCCCCAACGAGCCCTCCCACTATACCTCTCTCGATTTGCTTTGCTCTTCGTCTCTTTCCAAAATACCATGGGGTCATCAAAGAGAACAACATGCGTTTTTTATTCCCCTGTTTATAAGAGACTCGAAGGCCTCTCGACCTTCTTGTTTAAAATCTGACAGGTATGAAATAAACCAATTGTCTTCTATTTCAGCTTCTGAGTGCTCGTGTTAGTCTCGTACCCTGTAATTGCCTTTGGCGGTTCCACCCTACCGGTCAACGAATGAGTCACCTCGGCAGCCGCCTCCTTTAGAGACACCTTGCTGCTGACTACATCTACCCCATAGTCTGCCACCGGCGCCAGTGATGGCATGTCACCTGGTCATGCCATGACGTCATTTAGAACCTCTGTTCACCGTTAGAGAGGGTACAGAAGCTGCTCTGCAATACCATCCCAGGAATTAGTTCAGTATCACGAGATTCACTGAGGCCATCTTTAGTTGGGAATAGTATCTGGACGACCTTGACCCAAGTAGAAGTCAACAGCCCCCAAGTGTGTGGTTTGCTTTGTGTCTTTATTTCCTATAATAGGCGCTTCCAGTTTGTTGATTTCTATAGACGTAGATTTGATTTGAAAGCATATCGCAAAAATCCCAGGTTGTCTCTAACGTTTTGAAATGACCACACACACACACACACACACACTGAACTTTGTTGGAATCTGATTTTGAGAATGGTAGTCTGTAGGCCTGCTGGACAATCTGGGGCTGTATTATTTTGATGGGGGGTAAATTAATACAGCCATCAGATCACAGTTTGGAGACTGAAAACAGAGTGAATGTCATTCTCATTTTAGCTCTATGGATTTTTCTTTTTCTGTAGTCATTCTTGTTTTAGTCCTGTGGATTTAATGTCAGTACTTCTAAAACCAAAGATATATTGTGTCAACTTTCACAAAATATTTGTTTATAATGTAAAATGGCAATATGTCAAAACACAACATAAACTGCGGCACAAGTGTGTTTTCATTATATACAATATGTTCGAATCACAATGAAGTTCAGAATACTTTTTTCTTCTAATTATGTGGTAAATGAGTACTATTGAGGTTTGTTTAACCAGACTCGTTCAACTCAAATTACTTAGTCTGTACATAGTAATGTGATTATTGTATGTGTGTACTTCAGCCTTGATATAGCACTGAAGTAGCTAACACCAAAAGTGTACAAGTGTGATAAGAAAGATAACAGGTGTCCCTGCAGAATTCTTTAGCCAGTAAAGATACCTGTCTGGGATTTTGTACTTGTTTATTTCTTGTCTGTATATAAAAAAAAAGGAGCTCTGTATGTGTGTGTGTATGTGTGTGTTTGTGTGTGTGTGTGTGTGTGCATGTGCGTGTGTGTGCATGTGTGTGTACATGCATGCATGTGTGCGTGTGTGTGTGTGTGTGTGGTTTGAGTGAGTGAGTGAGTGAGTGTGTGTGTGTGTGTGTGTGTGTGTGTGTGTGTGTGTGTGTGTGTGTGTGTGTGTGTGTGTGTGTGACAGCTGATATCATAAGCATTCCAGAATGTACAAAAAAGACAATTCCCCTAAGTCCTTTGATTGACATTCTTTTCTGCTTATGGCAATGAATCATGCCATGTTCCCATGCTTAAACAAAAGCAGATTGCTCTCATTCAATCATTTCAATTTTTCTTCATGAAATTTCACTGTTTGTATGAGAGAACATTCATAAAAAGATGAGTAGCAATTTTTTTTTTCATCCCAAATCTTGGACAAACAGCACTTTGCTCAATAAGTGGCAAATGTTCCTGCAGACAAGAGATCAACTGCTTGACACGTAGCATGTATACACACTCCATCTAGTTTTGCAGTACATTTCATGCACAGTCTATAAACAATTTTATGTCAACTGACTCGCCACCATCATGGCGCTTAGTTCAAACTCGGTGGAATGCTCATAACCGGTTTTTTTTTTTTGTTTTTTTTTTTTTTTTGTAAGGATAATAATAATCCTTGACAGGCAGCCTTTAACATAAAAGGAGTGTTGACTATGTTTACAACTATTCTTACACTTGTCCACATTGCCTGCAATGTTCCCCTCCTTGTGGTTGCGTGGACCACATGCAGAAACCAAATGTACATAGACACTACACATCCACAGTCATGCAACAAAACATAGCAACCTGTGCATGTCATACATTTCAAGCAGTCTATGGGTTGAAACAATGTGATATGAGCATCGTAATTGTGAAGGCTTTATCAAACAACTTGAACATTAAACTAAGTGTGACAAAGAAATGTCATCTACACACACACACACACACACACACACACACACACACACACACACGCGCGCGCGCGCGCACGCACACAAGATGATTTCTTATCAAATTCACTTTTATTATCATGGTTACAACTTTCTCATGCTCGACAGAAAAGAGAATTAAAAGACAAAGAAAAAAAGAAGAATGGAGGAAATCAATCCAATCCCCAACATGTGAAAACTGATTTGATAACCTCACAAATAGAAGCATGTTTCATGTCTACAAAACAATAGCTACCAATGAAAGTCAAAATAGCTAAACAGCGGTATCATCACACTTCCCCATGAAAACCTTAACTTAATCTCTCTCTCTCTCTCTGTCTCTCTCTCTCCCCCCCCCCTTCCCCTCATCTCTTTCACACTCTTATTCCCCTTCCCCATCTTTCACCATTTTACATCTATCCACTGTGCTGAGCTCATGGAAAACAGAAATGAGTAATCCACCTGTTTTTCAAGAACAGCACCTCTTTGGTGTTCCCTGCCTCATTTAAAATGTCACATCATGTTTGTTTTTCAAACCTGTTCTGTACACAATTTCTCTGTAAACAATTTCTCTGTAAACAATTTCTCTGCCACTACTTTCTTACAAGTCTGGTCTTTTTCTCAACTTTCTGTGGAGGAAAATACGATTTTCAACCAACACACACATAAGTGCTCATCCTTTTCCATTCATCATGGATGCTTCCTCTGTAAGCATATATTTTGACTTTCTTTTTTTTTTTTATTATTCTTATTCAAACCAGGCAAATGTTTAGGATAAGATTATAGAACACTGGTGTTATTACAATTTAAATCTAAAAAAGAAAAAAAATGAAAAAAAAAACAATAAGCAATGCTTCAGATAAATTAAGATATGACAACATAACAGCTGGTATAGCACGTCACAAAAGGCATATATACATTTGAATACCATGTACCAACAATAAATGAGTACTGAACTGATATGGTAAGTAATCCGATGTAAGTTGAAGAGTGTGTGTATAAATCCGATATGAATATATATATATCTCTCTCAAAGTTTGTTCACTCACACATTCACACGCATTCATAACACTACGCATCAATCAAAGGACTTCATTTCAGTCTAGCCGATGGCTGCAAGCAGCATTGACGAACAAAACTCATGCCATCTTATCTTCACCATGCCAAATTTACATGAATCTGATCAGGAAAAACACAAGTGAAGGCAAAGGACAGTTGGTCCATTTGTTTATCTACAATATATGAAGTCAAAAATACACATCAAAACACAGGGGTCTGCGACAAGTCTTACAGCTGCTCTCATAGTGTTATACTGATCACTGAACATGCACAACCACTGCTCTCAGTTCTATCAGAGACGTTTGTGACACAGTTAAGGAAAAAACAGAATACTGTTCTACCTTCAAGGAGATATACCCTTGCTCTCAGTTCTATCATAGATATTTGTGACACAGTCAAGGAAAAACAATACCATTCTACCTTCAAAGAGCAACCATTGCTCTCAGTTCTATCACAGATATTTGTGACACAGTTATTGAAAAAACAGAAAACCGTTCTACCTTCAAGGCTCCAACCATTTCTCTCAGTTTTATCACAGACGTTTGTGACACAGTTATGGAAAAACAGAATACTGCTCTACCTTCAAGGTGCCAACCTTTGCTCTCAATTCTGTCATAGATGTTTGTGACACAGTAATGGAAAAACAGAATACTGTTCTACCTTCAAGGAGCCATACTTAAATCTTGTAGTTTTTAAATTATAGGGAAAAGATTATCATCCCGTGCAATGCATAAGGAATGTCAGAAAATGACCACAAAAAAAAAACTGTTTTAAGCTCATGAAAAAATAACTATTACAGACCAGTGGAAAATTTAGGAATGTAATGTTGGCTTTACGAACTCAACCTAACTTGGGGGGAATAACATACTTCGTCAGCAGGGCATAAAACTTACATTACAATTTACAGATGTAACAGCCTCCCTCAAGTGTTGCCTTCAGTTTTGCCAATCACAGACAGATTCCTGCATTATAAAGCTATCCCATCACTCTCATCACTATTGTCCAGAATAACAAGCATCTTCTTTCAACCTCCGCTCTATGCCATGGGTATAAACCGACTTGTAATCTTGGTGATCCTGGGGTTGCAGGTTTGAAACTCCGCCGGGCCATTTCGGTACAGGGGGATTTTTCCCTCGGAGTTAAACCTGTTCTGTACACAATTTCTCTGCTAACAATTTCTCTGCCACTACTTCCTTACGAATCTGGTCTTTCTCAACTTTCTCTGGAGGAAAATAAGATTTTCAAACCAACACACACATCCTTTTCCATTCATCATGGATGCTCCCTCTGTAAGTATATATTTTGACTTCCTTTTTTTTTTTTTTCCATTCTTATTCAAACGAGACAAATGTTTAGGATAAGATTATAGAACACTGGTGTTATTACAATTTAAATCTAAAAAAGAAAAAAAAATGAAAAAAAAAACAATAAGCAATGCTTCAGATAAATTAAGATATGACAACGTAACAGCTGGTATAGCACGTCACAAAAGGCATATATACATTTAAATACCATGTACCAACAATAAATGAGTACTGAACTGATATGGTAAGTAATCCGATGTAAGCTGAAGAGTGTGTATATAAATCTGATATAAATATCTCTCTCTCTCTCTCTCTCTCTCTCTCTCTCTCTCTCTCAAGGTGCCAACCTTTGCTCTCAATTCTGTCATAGATGTTTGTTACACAGTAATGGAAAAACAGAATACTGTTCTACCTTCAAAGAGCCATACTTAAATCTTGTAGTTTTTAAATTATAGGGAAACGATTATCATCCCAGTGCAATGTATAAGGAATGTCAGAAAATGACCACACAAAAAAACTGTTTTAAGCTCATGAAAAAATAACTATTACAGACCAGTGGAAAATTTAGGAATGTAATGTTGGCTTTACGAACTCAACCTAACTTGGGGGGAATAACATACTTCGTCAGCAGGGCATAAAACTTACATTACAATTTACAGATGTAACAGCCTCCCTCAAGTGTTGCCTTCAGTTTTGCCAATCACAGACAGATTCCTGCATTATAAAGCAATCCCATCACTCTCATCACTATTGTCCAGAATAACAAGCATCTTCTTTCAACCTCCGCTCTATGCCATGGGTATAAACCAACTTGTAATCTTGGTGATCCTGGGGTTGCAGGTTTGAAACTCCGCCGGGCCGTTTCGGTACAGGGGGATTTTTCCCTCGGAGTTAAACCTGTTCTGTACACAATTTCTCTGTAAACAATTTCTCTGTAAACAATTTCTCTGCACTACTTCTTCCTTACGAGTCTGGTCTTTCTCAACTTTCTCTGGAGGAAAAATACGATTTTCAACCACACACACATAAGTGCTCATCCTTTTCCATTCATCATGGATGCTCCCTCTGTAAGCATATATTTTGACTTTCTTTTTTTTTTTTCATTCTTATTCAAACCAGGCAAATGTTTAGGATAAGATTATAGAACACTGGTGTTATTACAATTTAAATCTAAAAAAGAAAAAAAAAAACACACACCCAATAAGCAATGCTTCAGATAAATTAAGATATGACAACGTAACAGCTGGTATAGCACATCACAAAAGGCATATATACATTTGAATACCATGTACCAACAATAATGAGTACTGAACTGATATGGTAAGTAATCTGATGTAAGTTGAAGAGTGTGTGTATAAATCTGATATGATATATATACATCTCAAGGTGTCAGCCTTTGCTCTCAATTCTATCATAGATGTTTGTGACACAGTAATGGAAAAACAGAATACTGTTCTACCTTCAAGGAGCCATACTTAAATCTTGTAGTTTTTAAATTATAGGGAAAAGATTATCATCCCAGTGCAATGTATAAGGAATGTCAGAAAATGACCACACAAAAAAACTGTTTTAAGCTCATGAAAAAATAACTATTACAGACCAGTGGAAAATTTAGGAATGTAATGTTGGCTTTACGAACTCAACCTAACTTGGGGGGAATAACATACTTCGTCAGCAGGGCATAAAACTTACATTACAATTTACAGATGTAACAGCCTCCCTCAAGTGTTGCCTTCAGTTTTGCCAATCACAGACAGATTCCTGCATTATAAAGCAATCCCATCACTCTCATCACTATTGTCCAGAATAACAAGCATCTTCTTTCAACCTCCGCTCTATGCCATGGGTATAAACCAACTTGTAATCTTGGTGATCCTGGGGTTGCAGGTTTGAAACTCCGCCGGGCCATTTCGGTACAGGGGGATTTTTCCCTCAGAGTTAACATTATTCTGACTCCATTTCCCATACAGTCCTTCCAATGCGACTATAACCCGAGGTTTCGTATGTGAATGCATGCATGACATTTTGCGCACATGTCAAATCTCATCACCAACTTTCAGAAGAGAAGGCCAGTCTGGCCGTTGGTTTGGATGACACGTTACACATAGCATGCACCTTCACTGAAGCTGGAGTATGGCTGCCTTAATGACGGGATAGAAAACAGTCATACACACAAAACTCCCCCCCCCCGTTTTGTTGGGTAGATCATAGATGGGATCAATCCTTGCCTATCTATACAGGGAGTGTCCGCAGCAGTATCAGCCTGCATTGGTGGAAAAAGAAAAAAAAAAAAGGGGGAAAAAAAAAACCTGTCACCACAAAAATGACTTTTGCAAATAAAGTATGGCCTCCATCTGAAAACAAAAAACTTTGTAAATAAAGTATGGCCTTCACCTGTACCAAACCAAAGAGATGACATCGGCAAAGGTTAATGACACAGACTGTAGAGGTGATCACCCATGCT
This sequence comes from Conus betulinus, assembly GCA_016801955.1. Taxonomy (NCBI): domain Eukaryota; kingdom Metazoa; phylum Mollusca; class Gastropoda; order Neogastropoda; family Conidae; genus Conus; species Conus betulinus. Next base: position 232,919 of record JADBJO010002015.1, on the reverse strand, counting down.
CACTGTAGAATTCATACCAATGGTTCTACTGTTTTACCGTAATCATTGCTCAATGAAGCAGCTCATCAACCACCATCCCCCACATCATGGGCCTTAACACTGAACTGCAATGTATGACATGATAACAACAACTTGAAATGAAAAGAAATGCCTCCTGGTGACTGACTTACTTCGATCCAGCTTTCTCATACTCTCTGTCACAGCTGTACAGAATTAACAGAATGAACTCTGACTGGGTGATATCATGGACTCTTTGGGAGCAAACAAGGCCTACACTTGGTGCACTGAATTTACTCAAACAAGGCCCTACACTTGATGCACTGAATTTACTCAAACAAGGCCTACACTTGGTGCACAGAATTTACCCACACAGGATCAAGTAATCCACAGTCTCGCAATAGAAATGTACGATAAGTCCAGAGCAGCATTATTTACCATGAGTCTTTTGTATAAATTCCACAGCTAGCTTTTCGTTGGAAACTCTTGAGTATAAATAGGGTGATTCTTCCTGTGGGATTTCTCAAACACACGAGGGGTGGTTCCCCAAGTTTGGAGAGCAGCTTCTTGACAGCAAGCCTCAGAGTCCCAGGATAAAATTGACATTGTTTGATGTGGTGCAGTCATACAGTGCACTGTTTGATGTGGTGCAGTCATACAGTGCACTGTTGGATGTGGTGCAATCATACAGTGCATTGTTTGATGTGGTGCAGTCATACAGTGCACTGTTGGATGTGGTGCAGTCATACAGTGCACTGTTGGATGTGGTGCAGTCACACAGTGCACTGTTGGATGTGGTGCGGTCACACAGTGCACTGTTGGATGTGGTGCAGTCATACAGTGCACTGTTGGATGTGGTGCAGTCACACAGTGCACTGTTTGATTTGGTGCAGTCATACAGTGCACTGTTGGATGTGGTGCAGTCATACAGTGCACTGTTGGATGTGGTGCAGTCACACAGTGCACTGTTGGATGTGGTGCAGTCATACAGTGCACTGTTGGATGTGGTGCACTCATACAGTGCACTGTTTGATGTGGTGCAGTCATACAGTGCATCTTTCTCATTTTCCTCAGACCTTAGAAGAAGGAGACTGCCCCTAAAGGTTTTTTTGCCTGTATATTATTGCAATTTTTCTTCTTCTTTTTTTTTCATTATATATATGGAATAAACTGTTTTCTGTTCACTTAAATCTTCCTTTTGTTTTCAGCTGGCTGAGAAGACTCAAACTGGTAAGAACAACAGATTCAGCAGAAGAATCTTGTCGTTCTCATGGCTTTTTTTTCCCCCCTTATGCTGCCTGAGCTTTTGTATCACCTCAGAGGCATCACTCCCACACAGCTCACTCCCACCATCCCGTTCACAGCCACACCCAGGCCCTTCTGTCCCAGTCCAAGCACCAGCAGTCGACAGGGAACAAACAAAATCAAACCTTCATGATTAGTCCAACCACAGGAGACACTGCACTGCTGAATGGTCACTTCAGTCGCGGTTCTGATCCAACATAATGTTTGTATCCAGCTAGGTGAAGGAAAATCTTTCTTTGTTTTCTGAGAATCTCCCTTTCCATTCCTACATTTTTTTAAAAATCCTCATCTGCAGTTCTATTCACGATTTTCTGCTGCTAGAAGACTAGACAGGGCTGATATATTGCAAACAGGATCTACAAAACATGTTGACATCATAATTCACTTCATGTTCACAGCCTAGTTGACTGCAGAGGCCATGAAAGCATGCATATGAAGACAACACTATGTACAGCATAGCAACAACACACACAGCCAAATAAAAACATGGTTCCAGATTATGGCAAGCAGAGCTTCAACAGACAAGTCAGCAATGGCAAGGTTAAGGCTGATAACCTTTGAGGAGAGGGTGGGGAGGGGGGAGTGTGCTGACCACCAAGTCTACCAGCAGAAAAGTATATGTTAAAAAAAGTTCTCTGATCAATTTTTTAAAATCTTTTCTTTCTTTTTTTTTTTTTTTCTTTTTAAGGATTACCCAAACAGCAGAAGATCAGCAGAACTTGTAATACAATTCTGATATCAGAATATTCTAAGATGGAAAATTCATGGGAAAAGAACGTGTTCACACATTTACACCACAATTAATACTATGTATTTGATTATACTCTCTCCATTATAAATTCATCCAAAAGTTGGACAAATGAATATTTATATACAAATATCAGGGCAGCAAGTGATGGCCAAATGTACATGTTGCATAGCATTTGTAATTAATATTACCAGTATTTTATGTTCTTTTCTCTTCATTGTACGCGAAACATTCAGCTGATATTTCAGAAGCAAAAAAAGTTCTTGCATTGTGTTGATACTTGGAATAAATCAACATGGGACAATGATGACAGTTCTACCACCAACACATATCCAAGCAGTAAGCAAAAGTGACATTCACTTCTGACACCATTCAAAACAAAACAAAAAATCCATACTAATCTCAGTATACAGAGTGCACAACTTACTTTAAAGCCTTTGTGAAATGAACACTTTTAGATTATGAACCTACATCAATTAGTTAAGCAGTTTTGGTGATCTCAATGGACATTTCAGCATTCATAGTCACACAATCCGGCATGTCCATAATCTAGGATCCCTGACACACACATTTCCACTGCCTGATGAAAGGTTCGCCAAAGAAAAAGGATGAATCAGACCTGAGAACCGTTTTGTTTCTCACAAAGGGAAGTAACTTTAATACATCCATCTCCTGTCATAGAAATGGATTGTGGCTGGTTGACCAGAATTTGCACTCTCCGTTTGCAAGTTAATATGTTATTCAACACAGCCGTAATATTCACATACCATAACTGAAGTGAAATTCAGGACAAAGAGATTGCCACTATTGATTTCACAGAAAATTCAAAACAGCTTCAAGTTCAGCAGGCATGGCAACCTATCTCAGTAAAGTGCAAGTGAGCAGTATTGTGCAGCGTATGAGAATGTTCACTTCCCTTCAGAAAACACTGTTTCATTCAGACCATCGAAAGATCGTCGCAAAACAATGATCCACGAGAACAAGATTAAGGATCACAAAAGATTAAGAAAGAAGGTCAGAATGGATCTCTGTAGTCCATTCCATATCAGTTACGCAAACAGCTTTTTTGTTTTTGTTTTTTTTTTTTTTCAAATAAGAACAGTTTTTGATGAGCATATATGACACAATCTGGAATACAGGAAGACCTTTCTTCGTAAACTACTATCACATGCAGCAAGCAGCAGTACATGCACACAAAATAGACAGCCACCACAGTTTTGTGACCTTGTCTGTTTTAAATAGTAGCAAGTTACTTACATCTGGACATTATCAATCTCAACATGATGATAAGGTGAAAAGAAAAAAACTTTTTAAGCAACCAATTTCAGTCAAATTTACAGAAATGCGTTCTCTCTCTCTCTCTCTCTCTCTCTCTCTCTCTGTCTCTCTCTCACACACACACACACACACACACACACACACACACACACACACACACACACACACATGCAGAAACACTCACTCACGCATATATGCAAGCATGTGCACACACACTACTCTAACGAATGAACCTGTAACTATTCTGTAAGCTTCACTTAAAACATCAGGTAGTAGCATCACTGTTTCTACCCAGAAAGCAGGCATCTTTGCATTACATCTCAGCTGAAACCATCTTTGCTCAGTGACAATAACACACTGTCTCGATTACACATTCTGCAGGGTTGTGCACATTATTATGAGAGCGCAAACAGTATACAACAACAATCCTGTATAAAGAATGTTAGTTTCCATCAAAGTAATCAACTGAACTGTCACCGTAACTCTATCTTCCAACCAGTCATTGATAAATCAATCAATCACTGCCCACACCCGTCCATCAACTAACTAACTACTAACTACCCAACCAACCAACCAAATCTGATCTACCAGTAAATCATCACAAACAAGAAAAAAACTCATTAACATATTTGCTGGTTAACCAAGAGAGGTTGGGGACAAAGCTTCAACAGCAAAGGAAGCGTTTATGAGGAAAACAAAACATACAACAACAAAAACCCTTCTGGGGATCCAACAATGCTGGGTGCAAACTAAGATCTCAACCAGTTACTTCCCTTGGTTGAATGAATGTGCATGAGATTCCACTTCTGAATGCATCAGAAATGCAAGGTAGTGAAACAATTTTTTTTTTAATAACTTATAGCAAAAAAAATTCACATACACAAGTGTTTCAGGCAACTGAAAATGGTGGCAGACAAGCTCCCAGCAAAACAAAATGTTTCACATAATACATAACATACATGGTGACTATTTCTAAGACTTAAACCAAGACAGACACAGATCAGCAACCAACAGACACAACAATGCATGCACAACAAAGCAGTTAACCATCTATATAAAATCGACGCTGTTTAAAAACGTTGCAATAAGGTTGTCAATGCCTAAACACATTTCTGACAGCAGCAAACCATTTCTCAGTCATGCCAAGTTATGCAAGCGAACTTGACCCACCAACTTGACAATCACAACTACCACTTTACGGTAGGATGTTGCTGAGACTTTGCCACACATGATCATGGGGAAACTGCCTGCTCAACTTTTGTGCAGTTTGAATTCCATTATTCATTCAAAATCACGGCTAAGCAGCTGGTTTACACCACTCAACAAGTTGCTGATGAAATCTGCATGGACTAAAATAGCAACCCAAACAATGAAGATTTGAGCGATAATTCTGATGCTGAGTTTCACAAACTACTGAAATGAAAGTAGCAACAGTCTGTGTAGCACCCCCACCCTCCTCTGCCATCCTGCCAATTTTAATCAGTTTTGCACAATTTCCAAGTTTTTTAGCAAATCTAGCCACAAGCAAGTTTTAATATGACATTACATGACACAACTGGTCACACTCACTGCAAATTGTGCAATAGTCAAAGTTATTTAGTCCAGGGGCAGCGACTAGACAACATCCCTTAATCAAAAATGAGTTCAAAATACCAACAGCTTTGCTTCCAAGCCACTCAGACTTGATAGAACAGGAAACTACTGTGAATTAAGAGACCCAGAAAGTAGCACATGCAGTGCGAACTGCTTGGCCTGTAGTTTAAGCTTTCTTATCATGATCCCAAGGGTCATGGGTTCCATCACCCCTTCTGAGAGCCAAAGTAAAGGAGTTTTCTCTTCTGAGATTCCTACCCCTTACAAGTCCTCTGGGTGAGACTTTGAACTGAACAGGACACACACACACACACACACACACACACACACACACACACATATAAGTGCACACACGCACATTTATACACACACACGTTGATAATCATATACGAAGACAGAGCACCATGTACACAAGATTGTCAAAACCAGAACAGGTCTTAAAGATTACATGAAAACTGAAAACTCCATTCAATTCAATTCTGTTTGCGACAAAAACAACATGGCACAATAATTCTTTAGATTAGTCACAAACTTGACTGAAGTCTTGAGATACGTTGCAATGTCACCACAAAGAAGGACCTGTTTTTAAAGGTATTTTGCAATTCAAAAAAAAAAAAAAATTACACCAAGGTCCTTTCTCTGCATTTCTTTGTGTCACACTCACTATGCATGAATCCCCAAGTTATGTGCACCTGAAATTCAATGTAATTGATAACAAATGTAATAAAAACACGGGGCGCGGTTCGATGCTGGTATGTTTGCCCCCTATGCTAACAGCAACACCACATCCATACAGCAGTCCCCAATGGAGCATTTTGTCGTTATTGTCAGCCCTTTTGTCCATTAATCACAAATACATGCATTGGAATTCATGCACTGATTATGGAATCCACAGCAAGGAAAGGATATTTTAAAAGAAAATATTATTTCTGTAATGAAACAACAATAACGCACCCTCTCCCATCGGTTGAATCATCTCCTTTAAATGCGTTCAGTGAAAACCTGTGGCTCTGTCTGCTCTATACCTGGTCACTGTAAGAGAGAAAGCCAGAGAGAGAGACCTAAATACTGGTAAGCACAGTAAACAGCATTTGCCCAAGCGTGGGAATTTTGCAGAAGGTGCACACTAGCTGGAACTGGATATGTGACGGACAACACGTGCCATGCAAGTGGCTGTGGGAAAGAAGTAACCTACATCCCCAAGGAAGTATGCATTTGTATTAGCTTACAATCAGCTGTTAACATAAGGGGCCCACACAGGTATTTTCACAGCAAGCCCATAGCCACCATCAAAGAAAAAATAAAAAATAGAAAGAGAAGTTAAATGGAAAAAATGTCCCAGTACTGTGTCAAGAATACGAACTCAAACATGCACCTGCTCCCTTCCCTCCACCCAAAATTTTCCTGAGTGTAATTTGGCGCTCCAAAGTTCCCCCTCCCCCCCCACCCCTCTCCCTTTCCCTCCCTATCCTCCAACTTCATCCCTCCTTCCTTCTCCCTTTCCCATTCCCCCACTGTCCCTTTCATTCCATCCATCCTTGCCGGTGCCCAATGTTGGCAGTGACCGAATCACTGAACACACTGAGAAGTGCCATTCACATCTCAAAAAGAAATGGAACCTGTTCCAGCAACTGTCACCCTCTAACACAGTGGGATCTGGGACACTTTTCACTTTAAAATTCTCAAGTCGATGTAAAAGTGACAGCCTGATAACAAACGTGTCTCAGAAACGATTCCTTTTAGGTTTCTCTGAATAGGTAAGCCCACCCCTTTATCACCTTTTATCATGTTGCAAGATCGAAACTGAGGCTGTCATCAAAACCAAGTCACTACATGAGCAGACCATGAAGAACCACAACAATTTGGCAGGAGAAACAATGAGGATGACAGAGACCTCATATTGATCTGTGACTACAGGAGAGGGCTTTGCTCTGCACCTATTCTTTGTTCCAGCATCCAGTGATGCAGAGATACACATCCCTACAATGTCGGTCAGGAACTATGAGTAATGTTTTCTATAGGGCACATACTTTCTGTGGACGAAAGCAGACTTCAGAGGTTCCAGCTGTCCTTGATGAGTCCACAGCACACTCCGTCACAGTGGGCAGGGCTGGCTGGGGTCTGAAACATCTCACAAACATGCATGTTCCTGATGTGACTCAGACCCACATTTTGCAGATCTACACAACAGTTTCTTTCCTACAATAAAGACAGGGAGATAACTTTTGCCTTCCAGCCTGATCAATAAAGACAGGGAGATAACTTTGCCTTCCAGTCTGATACGAATTGATAAACAAAACTTGGAAGAAGAAGACTCCATTTTCATCCGTTGGCTGCTTTTTGCTTTAAAAATTAAAAAAAAAACAGTACCAGTAGTACTATCCATGTGTCAAAGTGGTATGTTTCAGTTTGTCTACCTACCATAACTCTTTTTAGCAGCAAACATGTTTGCGCAAGTAAGTCCAGTAAGCATCCAGTCCTGCTTAAGCCTTGCAAAGCACAAGTGGAGCAAGTGATGCTGAATCATTTTGTGACTGCACCCACACTACAAAGGTCTGTTCATTGGCAACTGGTACAAGAATGAAAAAAAGAGCTTGGCTCTTTTGGCTAAAAGGTACAGTCCAAGCCGGAACTCTCAAGAGTATGAAACAAATCAGTTTGAAATAATTTGGTTTTTTGTTACAACCAGACATTATAACAGTTAACACACCTTGATGGAGAACAACAGGATTTCCATGTAACCACAGCTTTGAGTGGGAAGAAAAACCACACTGGTAAAGCAGGATTTCTATACAACCATCTCCCAGCCAGCCGGCTTCGTTGTATAATGTAGTCATGCCAATACATTATATACACAATGCAATATACACCACAATATATACCAGCAAGCAGCTGGACCTTTCTTGTTGCAGTTCTGGTCACTGCTTTAGGTACTAGTGGTTGAATCAACAAACTGAGGAGAAAGCACTTTCTTGCCACATACATCATTTTTTTTCAAGCTTACCATTTATCACATCAGCTGCTAGAACTTAGGAGTAACAAAGGTCCGGACAGATGATCTTTCTTGCAGGATTGGTGCCAATCACACCCTCCCTCCCCTTGACTTCTGGGAGCTGGATCAACATGGAATGGAAGACTATGGCCTGTCTTGCTGGAGGTGATGCGGTCATATCCACACTCTGCTGTGACTGCTGGAGGTTGGATCAACAATGAACTGAGGATTATGGCCTTTCTTACAGAATATGGGCCGGTCATGCCCCACATTCCACTTAGGTTTGCTAGAGGTTGGATCAACAATGAACAGAGGATTATGGCCCGTCTTGCTGGAGAAGTTGTGGTCATACCCACACTCTGCTTTGGCTGCTGGAGGTTGGATCAACAATGAACAGAGGATTATGGCCCGTCTTGCTGGAGAAGTTGTGGTCATACCCACACTCTGCTTTGGCTGCTGGAGGTTGGATCAACAATGAACAGAGGATTATGGCCTGTCTTGCTGGAGGAGTTGCGGTCATACCCACACTCTGCTTTGGCTGCTGGAGGTTGGATCAACAATGAACTGAGGATTATGGCCTGTCTTGCTGGAGGAGTTGCGGTCATACCCACACTCCGCTTTGGCTGCTGGAGGTTGGATCAACAATGAACTGAGGATTACGGCCTGTCCTGCTGGAGAAATTGCAGTCATACCCACACTCCGCTCTGGCTGCTGGATGTGAGGGTGGCAATGAAGGGTGTCTTGCTGGACGGGCTGGGTGGGGGTCGGGGAGACAGCCTCCCCTCCAGTATCTTCAGAACAGCTGAAAGCAAAACCAACATACATTATGATTATAATAAATTTTACAGATATTCCTAGCAATAGCATATTTTTTCCTAGACTCAAGAATGAAGAAACATGTTATCAAAATATGTTAAGCGTTCCTATGATCTAAGCAAGATGATCATAAAGATGTTGCCTGTTAAGAGTTCAAATGTAAATATTTTGAGTCCTGTACATTTTTCAAATAGTTTTATTGGTACATGATATTCCAGAAACAGACTAAATTTACTTGAAATTGGATGATGAATGACGAGATATTCATCACTGTCTTCTTCAGGGGTTTTCACCTGGCACAAACTGGGAACAACTGTTATCATAGCAGAAACGCAAGTGGATACTCTCAAATAATACTCTGAAATAAAGGGTAACTTTAAGCATCAGTAGAGAGACAGGAGCAGTGGATGAATTATGAATAGTAATTAATAAGTGGAATGTCATTATGTTATTGTTTAAAGCATTACCAGAGATTTGTATCACAAATTGTAACTACTGATAGGGGAACACATGGAAACCTTACAGGGGGATGGAAGGAATTGAAGGAAAGGAGAAAGGGGAGTGAGGGAGGTAGACCGAGAAATAAAGAGGAATTATGCACATTGTAAGACCTGTAATAAGTAGTAAACTTTATTCCAATAGAGAAACAATCAAAAGCAACTAACAATAAAACTCAAAATTTCTTCTTTTTTTTTTTCTCCTACCTACAGTAAGCAGTAAACTTTGCTCCAATAGTGAAACAGTCATAAGCAACTAACAATAAAACTCAAGATAACCTTTTTTTCTCCTAACTATAGTTAGTAGTAAACTTTGCTCCAATAGTGAAAAAATCATAAGCAACTAACAATAACACTCAAAATTAACTTTTTTTTCTCCTACCTATAGTCAGCAGTAAACTTTGCTCCAATAGTGAAACAATCAAAACCACATAACAATAACACTAATAATTAACTTTTTTTCTCCTTTTAACAGCTTAATAAAAAGAAGCGTAAACTAGATGGATAGCACAAATCTGTTACTCATTTCCGCAGGATATCATCATGCCCTGAAAAATGTTGTGCAACATATTCTTGCCGTCAGGAACCGCCCCTCCCCCCTCCCCCCCTTCAGAGTTTCTGAGGAAATGTGGTGGTCTTTTTGTATCTAAATAGCTAACTCTAAGTCTGAGCTATGTACCTGTGCACAGACACAGGCACTTGTGAATCTTTATTCTGCATTACAGTTTTCAAGATCAAAACATTGTCTTGAATCACTGTCAAAATCATGAAAGCTTCAGATTGCTCTGTCAGGGGTTTAACGACCATCTCCGGTGAAAAAAGTGGGATCGATTTTGAAAATGATGGGCTAGTTGCTGCTCAACAGAAACCTCTACTGAAAGTTTTATCGAACAAAAGAATCCCAAGCAAGGTGGGAAGAGGAGGAGGAGGAAAAGGGGAAGGACAGGAAGAGGAAGAGGAAACAAGGAAGGGGGAAGCAGGGAGGAAAAAAGGCTGAATTTCCTGTACCTAAAGTCATATCAATGGGAATAGAAAATTTTGTTCCCATGATTGTTTGAAAATGATTGTTTAATTTGGCAAATTTGAAGAACAAGCCTGGGGACCATTGGGGACTTGACCATTGCCACCATGTCCTAGCCTAAGCTGCATCAGTCTGGATGTTTAGCACATATATCAAATGCATTCATGCACATCAAAGTGAAATTCTTTAAAATTAAAAGAAAAGAAAAAAAAGAGAGAACTTACACATGCACACTTAACCACACTGTTGGTAGAAAAAGGTAGTAAATCTGTATCAACTATGCCAGCGCTTCTTCAGAGACATGTTGAAATTATTACGACACTGCTCATTATATCGTGAAGAAGTCATGCACTGCACTTCCAATGGAAAGGTTTTTCATTCTGTAGCGGTGGTCTCAGACTGTGTTACATGCTGACAATGTCTGGTCATAAAGATATGATCAATACATGTCTGATGGTGCATCTGGTCAGTGCCATGTGTCATTTCGAAAATGTCTGCAGAGTGCACCGACAATCTAAAGCTCTGAGTAATGCATAGATTTCCCCAGCTGTTGTTACTTTGCACACTTGTGAAGTGAGGGAGCTTAGAACTTCCCTGTTTTTCTTTTGTCCGGGTTTTTCCCCTATATGTGTTCTAGGTGCCACTTGTTTCCGTATGTGCTAGGTGACTGGGTATTGCAAGCAGCATTGTTTTAAAATTATGTGACTTCTGTTTCACTATGAGAGCACAAGCTACATTTGGTATTCATTGTTCATGTCTACCTATATAACTTAAGATGTTCTTGAGTTTTGATAGCCATTTCTTATGAGTTACTGGCTGCTGCTATAATAATGTATAACACTGGGAGATCTTTAAAGTATTTGTCGATTGTTTTGTTTCCATGTGACTGGAGAAAGTCTGTACTGTACATTTCCTCACATCAAGAACATGTTTAAATGAAATAAAAATGTTCAAAGTGGTCCACAATCCTGTTTTAACCAATCAAAAGTAAAGCCAGGATCGATCAATGTCTGCAATTTCATTTCACTCCATATCCCTGATGAAAATTACATTAGGGAGCAAAGGTATTCGCAAAAAGGTCTGTATATCTTCATACTCTTCATGTTTTCCTTGAACCTAATACTATGACAGCTGATCATGATATACTCTCTTTATAATTGATCAATGTGAAATCTACTTTTCACACTCATCAACCAATCAGTGAAGACTTTACATAGATCAAGCTTGCTAGATCATGCAAAATCCTGACTGGTTTTTCATTACACTTGGTGCTTTAAAACAAAACATCACCTTCCAAATGAAAACATGCTTCTTTGATTTTGAAATTCACATTAAAAATGTAAATAAGTGAAAAAGAATATACTTATCTGATTATGAAATTCTCATTAAAGATGTGTGTGTGTGTGAATATTTTTTGTTTTTGTTTTGCTGTTTGTTCAGTGGAACCCTGTTCATGAACCAGTGTAAGGCAACTTACTTTCTCCAGACTTGGGATTCTCTTTGGGTGGTGGATGTGCCAGTAAATCCTTCAGGTTTTCATCCTTCAGCTTGGCTTCTGTCTCTGTTAGAGCTGCCTCTTTTTCTGTCAGATCCTCCTCAACCGACTTCAGCTCAACGTCTATGGAGGACAGAGAGGCTTCACATTCTGTGGTCTTCACCTGTTCCTCTGCCAGCGCAGTCTGCAGCCTGGAGATCTCCTCTTTCATTTTCTCTTCTTCTTCTCTCACCCTGGCCTCTTCAACTCTCAGGCGTTCCTTTTCTTGGCTGACCTTCTCCTCTTCCTCTTTCAGTTCACTGACAAGCTGAGACTCTCTGGTCTTTGTGCTGGCCAGTTTCTCCTCTCTGCTCGATTATCGCTGCTTTCATCGAAGCGATGTTGAGAGTCAAGTCAACTTCACACTTCTTCTCACCATCAAGTACATTCTCCCACTCCACCTTCTCAAGGTCGTTCAGCTGCAGTTCGAGGTCACGCTGACGGTTTTCATACAGAAGCAGGTCTTCCATGATGATGTGCAGTTTTTTCTTCATAGGCCTTCTCCTTCTCCTCCAGTGCTGTAATTTCTGAAACAGCACCATGCTTGGTCAATGAGAATCAGTTCAAAACACAATGGCCATCAGAGCAAAACCCTACTAAACATCACAGAAACCAAACCTTTGTGCAATTTAAAAAGAAACAAAAAAGTCCCATGTTAATTTAATCTAATTCATTCTGGATGTTGGAAATACAAAGACATAAGACACCAGAAGAGAGAGACAAGAAAAGACAGTGAGCAAGATGGAGAGGGGATACCATAGAATATAGCCAGGAGAAACTAAAGTGAGAGTTTGTCTCTCTTGGGAAAAAGAGAAACTGTTGAAGAGAGACAGAAGAAGAAAATGAAGTCCAAAATCCAGAATAATATATGGGAAAGAAGACAACAAGAAAAATACTTCCACCTGGAAGACAAGTCCCTAACAAAAGAAAATGACCAGAGACCGATCCTCAACGTGGTGCCATAAGACCCAAGATATCACCATCTCCTGCCGGTCCAATAGACTCTGAGGCATGGTGTAGTGATCCATTCATGTAACACAAACAGAAAGGTGGTGCTGTATGGTGTGCAAGTGCATGTGTGCATGTGTGCATGTGTGTGTGTGTGTGTGTGTGTGGGGGGGGGGGGGGGGGGGGGGGGGGGGGGGGGGTAACATGCAAATCTGGCAAGGTGAGAAGCCTAATTGTAAGCAATTAATCCAGGATTTGATAGTACACATCTAAAATTGTGTTTCTGTCAAATTTCCTGTACATTTTAAAGTTTCATGTGTGTGTCGTAAGACAAAACTAATTTTCTATTCTCAGTCTTGTCAAGACAGAAGCGAAGACATGATATTCTATTCCCAGAGAGTGTGGAATGTTTGGTGTGGGCGCATGAGAGTGCATGTACATGCACGATTGCAAAGGTAACCTTGGTGTATTAAGCCTGTTACATCACAATTAATTCACTTTTAAAGCAATGACATCACTATTCCCCCAACCTTGACAATGTCATAATTCACAACAGCCTCTGTACCACATAGAAAATTACACAACATGTAACGTTTCAAACGCATTTAAATTCAGAAATTTATAGAAGTGAATATCATTTTTATGCGCCCATTAATACAAGTACTACAAAAAAAAAACAAAAACAAAAACCGCAACACACACACACACACACCACTATACACACACTCGCACACATGAAAATATATATATTATATAGGCATACACACATAAGCTCACATATATTATATGAATGTATCACTGTATGCACACACTGTGACACAGCTTTCCTCATCCCTGTATTGTGGATATGATCCTCAGCCTATATTTCACCTGTGTCGATGACACGAGTCTAAATCACGTTTACTTCACAGCTCAGCACAGACATTACCTAAAGTTAACAATACCAGTCAGCTTGCATCAGAGTTCTGAAACCTCAGAGATATTACCTGTATTGATAGGACATGTCTGTGCACAATGTACTTCCTCAGACTTCAGCAAGATATTACACATGGTGGTGAGACCAATATGTGAGAAAAACAAGCTAACATATAATATGTCAAGACTTATGAATCTATGCAATATTTTCAGGTTACACCTAAGCACGTACATTACCCATGTCATAAGACAAATCTGTATGCAATAATACTGAAAATATATCTTACACCTGAGCAAGATTTTTACCTGTATTATGAGACCCATCTGCATGTTACATAATCCACACCTCAGCACAGTCATTACCTGTTTGATAAGACCCACTGTCATAAAATATACTTCACTGTTCACACCTCAATACAGATTTTACCTGAGTTGATAAGACCCACCTATACATGTAATTCTCTTCACACCATCACATACATACAGTATCTGAGTCATCCAACCAATCTGTCAGCAATCTACATCAAACCTCAGCACTAACAGTACCTGTGTTGATGAAACCAATCTGTGACTCCTGTGTTTGCAAACTGTTCCTGCAAGGTGTTGACTAACTGAACAGTGAGGCGTGCTCTCCATCGAGCTGGTCCTCTGCCCTGGTCCCTGACTCCATCTCCCGGTCCAGGCAGTACTCCAAGCCCACAGAGGGTCGATCAGTATGGCCATGGTCCCTGTGAGGGTCAGGGAAGTTGTGCTCCAGGTCATACTCCTCGATCTCCAAACTGGCTTGACGAGAAAAAGTGGGGCTGACCGCGGAGTCTTCCACAATGTCCAGGGACTCTTCAACATCCTGAGCAGACCTTGGGTCTGGATGGCCCACAGCAACAGCAGAGGAAGGGGGAGGAGAGGATGGTAATGGTGGTGGGTGCACACTGGGTGTGGTGTGCTGCGTTTGGGGATGGACGCCTGTTTTGTGTCCTTGCAGTGAGGTCGCTGTCTGAGTCTGGAACTTTGGCTGTGGCTGGGGTGATGTCTGAGTCTGGAACTTTGGCTGTGCTGGGGTGATGTCTGAGTCTGGAACTTTGGCTGTGGCTGGGGTGATGTCTGAGTCTGGAACTTTGGCTGTGGCTGGGTGATGTCTGGGACCGGAACTTTGGCTGTGGCTGGGGTGATGCCTGGGACTGGAACTTTTGCTGCGGCTGGGGTGATGTGTGGGACCGGGACTTTGGCTGTGAGGGAGAACGTGTGTCTGGAGGGGCATGTGGGACTGATGATGACACGGAGCTTACACGTGGTGTGACTGTCCTGCAGGTGAAGGCTGGAAAGATGACACACTGTTTTTGTCACTACTCCATGGAAGATTGGACGTGGATGCTGGAGATGATGGAAGATTGGACGTGCATGCTGGAGATGATGACGTCAAGGCACTGGCGTGGATGTCATCTTGATGGCTGGGAACAGAGGAAACACGGTGACGAGGTGGAGGCACAGGATGAGCAGGAGGTTGAACCCTAGCGGGTGCTTGACCTTGCCTATCACCTTCTATCCTCCTCTGCTGCTTACCCAATGACTGTGAGGGTGAAGAGGAGTGGTGGGATGACCCAGACATTTCTTGCACATCTCCATTTGGCACTGGACCTTTCCGAGTCTTTCGGAACTTGTTTTTTGGAGCAGAGGAACTCAACACTGATGTTTGCGGTCGAGGGCTGCAAGCACCGGTAAATGTCAACGACCGCTTTACATTCCCAGTCCCATCAGTCCTTGCTCTATGAGGTAACAAGGCATCAGGTGAGAATGCCTGCTGCTCCCTCCTCTTCCTCAACAGCTTATCTCTGATTGGCTGTTTGGCATCCTCTGGGTTGGGTTGGCACAAGATGAAATGGACTTCTGGGGCATATTCTCCCCACTTATGCAACAGTCGTAGTGGATGTTCATCTGGGGCAAGAGGGCGGGTGCTATGACGCCATTTTTTCAAAGAGAGTGAATCTTCCTGGCGATCCCATGCATACGCCAGAGCCACAACCACATCCTGACATGTTGTGTCATAGGTAGCACCAGACACTACCCGGAGTATTCCATCCACCAGGACTTTGATCTCCATCACTGCTACAGTTAACAACCAACACTCATCAAAGTCCAACACTGAAAAGTCAGTATATTTTCATCAGTTTCTCCGTTAATCCTTGAAGCCAGAAGGTGTTTTTTTTTGTTTTTCTTAGTTTTTGCTTTAGGAAGATTGACACCTTGAGCTACGATGGAAACTCAACTTTTACCTGTTCAAGAACTTTAGTTACTCCTTATCACAAAGAATGGAGTATGCAGCCATTGATTAAACTTATTCTGTTAAAGTTCACGACTGTTGTGTACTGCAGCTGTCCTTTCCAGAAAACCATTTGACAGATGACAGAGTGATCCAGAGCATTTTCCCCACACAGTTTCAACTTAGTGCACGAATCCTGACTGGGACTAGCTTCAAAAATGCCAGCATTCAATGGTCTCTGTGGCTCTGAGGAAAGCAATCCCAGCTAACAACCAGTGTGTAAACAATTCAGGTTTTAATTAAATGTTCAGTCGAAAGGTGGGAGCCACAAACAGTCGGCTGAACAGGCAGATGTCAAATACATGCAGACTGCCACCATCGTGTTGTCTTTGTAGGTAGGACTACTGGTTCCAGCTGTGCCATGCCCACTCTCCATCCCTCTTTCCTCCCCCGTCTCCTTTTCTCCACAGTTCCATGTCTCTTTTGTGTAGCACCTCTGAAAACAGAACACATGGTCTATTTCATCACAATTCATATTGCCCAAAGAACTAATGTTTTTCACATTAAAAATCCTTAAAGGGTTCCACTTTTGAATTTATATGAAAAAGACATCAATGAATCATGGAGTGTTGGTTGTAAATATATTCTCCCTCCCTCTTCTGCGCATGCTCATGCTTGGTTCATTCACTTCATTTCATTCTCTCTAGATTAGACTGTTGATAAAGGACTTTCAATGCTGGTACGACATCTATATGGACAATCTGTGCAGCTCAATGGGAATTTCATGTTCATGAATTATCATCCAAAATCAGGTTCAAGCATGGGTTTAAAGCTATGATTATGACACCATCACATACAGAGAGATTGGTTACATAAGTCTCTAGTCTCCTGAAGAGTGATCCCAGAGGCTTGTCAGTAAAAATTATAATGCCATTCAATCCTAGCAACAACAACAAAACCATTTCAGAGGCAACAATATATACATCATCAATGAATTTTGGATAGAAATGTGTAAAAACAATTTCAGATATTACTAGCTAATTCTAATTCATGAACTCAAATTACAGCAATAGCACAATGCATTCATGTTAAAATCTCGGCAAGAATGACAAAATATATCCCAGCCCTCACAATGGCTGTTCACCTCCACACTCTTCCCCTTCATAGTATTAATGATAACAACCACGTGGAGATAGTAGACAAGGGAAAGTGGGGCATACAGTGCCAGTAACACCCAATACAGACTGCAACTGCAGCGCAACATCACCAATGCCTACAACAGCATCTGGTAAGTAAACTGCAATTGCAATGCAACTCAACATCATCAATGCCTGACAATGCATTCACAGCGTCTGTCAAGTTGAGTACAAATTTTGTTTGAAGATGGTAGACTGAATATCAAAGGTGTGCCCATTTGCTTTTTTTTTTCTTTTCCACATCAAACTACCTACCAATGGGAAATGCTCAGGAATGGTAGGAAAAAAAAAAGAAAAAGAAAAATTAAAACATACTTGATGCAAGATTTTTGCTTACACACACACACACACACACACACACACACACACATATCAAGGTATCTGTAAAAAGGAACAGACCAGGGAAAAAATTAAACAAAATGAAGAAAGAAAGAAATTTAAATGTATCAACAGAATGAAATAGGAAGAGTAAGCCAATATCGTCTAATCTGAATAAAATATACAGCAATTCTTTAAGTTTTAAAGAGTATCCAAATGACTTCTGATTAACATTTAATCACTCGTCACACTTTGACCTGCCTAATTAAAGCTGCAAAGTTCAAGACTTTTATAAAGTTTGTTTTGTTTTTTTTTTTTTTTAGATTTCGGACGAAAAACAAATCATATTCCTTTATGCCTATTGTGAAAGATGATGTCAGAAAGTAAATCTTGCCAAATTTACGATAAAATTCCTCTCACACTTAAGACGTTATTTCTGGGCCTAATTAATTCTGTCATGATCCCCCACACAATAATGCGGAAGAGGAGCACGGGGTCGAGGAC
>JADBJO010002015.1:187500-195000 GCA_016801955.1 Conus betulinus | reverse complement strand
TTTCTCTCGATATGCTGGAACGACATCAGGACCAGGGTGGATGTGGTGTGTATCAGGGGTCAGGGTGGATGTGGTGTATTCAGGGGTCAGGACCAGGGTGGATGTGGTGCATTCAGGGGGGGGATCAGGGTGGATGTGGTATATTCAGGGGTCAGGGCCAGGGTGGATGGGGTGTATTCAGGGGTCAGGACCAGGGTGGATGTGGTTTATTCAGGGGTCAGGACCAGGGTGGATGGGGTGTGCATTCAGGGGTCAGGACCAGGGTGGATGGGGTGTATTCAGGGGTCAGGACCAGGGTGGATGTGGTTTATTCAGGGGTCAGGACCAGGGTGGATGGGGTGTATTCAGGGTCAGGACCAGGGTGGATGGGGGGTATTCAGGGGTCAGGACCAAGGTGGATGTGGTTTATTCAGGGTCAGGACCAGGGTGGATGGGGTGTATTCAGGGGTTAGGACCAGGGTGGATGTGGTGTATTCAGGGGTCAGGACCAGGGTGGATGTGGTGCATTCAGGGGTCAGGACCAGGGTGGATGTGTGTGTATTCAGGGGTCAGGACCAGGGTGGATGGAGTGTATTCAGGGGTCAGGACAGGGTGGATGGGGTGTATTTCAGGGTCAGGGTGGATGGGGACGTGTATTCAGGGGTCAGGGTGAATGTGGTGTATTCAGAGGTCAGGACCAGGGTGGATGTGGTGTATTCAGGGGTCAGGACCAGGGTGGATGTGGTGTATTCAGGGGTCAGGACCAGGGTGGATGTGGACGTGTATTCAGGAGTCAGGGTGATTCAGGAATGTGGTGTATTCAGGGGTCAGGACCAGGGTGGATGTGGACGTGTATTCAGGGGTCAGGGGGTGAATGTGGTGTATTCAGGGGTCAGGGTGAATGTGGTGTATTCAGGGGTCAGGACCAGGGTGGATGTGGACGTGTATTCAGGGTCAGGGTGAATGTGGTGTATTCAGGGGTCAGGACCAGGGTGAATGTGGTGTATTCAGGAGTCAGAATGAGCTGTGTGAGAGTGATGCTTCGGAGATGGCCCCGATGGCAGATGAGATAGAAAAAAAAAAGGAAGGCTGGGGGGGGGGGGGGGGGGGGGGGGGGGGAAGGGGGGGGGGGGGGCGGGGTGGGGGGGGGGGGGCGGCAAAACGGGAAGAAAAAAGAAACAGGTGCTTCATCGGAACATTAAAGTTACATTCAAACTGTTCAGAGAATTCCTGTACATGAAAAACTGGTTGCATCAGGAACTCTTTCGTTCGGTATGAGTGCAGCTGGAAGAAGAAAGACACTTCTGAAAAGAAAAAAAAAAAAAATGGGGGGGGGGGGGGGGGGGGGGGGGGATCTGTCTCAGACCTTTTTTAGTCTGCTATGCTGCGTGATTGGACAATGTTGCCGATTCGTCTCTCTTGAATAACGCATGATTATGTCATATGAAAGAGTGGACAACGATAACTTCCATAGTCTGCTATGCTGCGTGATCGGACAATGTTGCCGATTCGTCTCTTGAATAACGCATGATTATGTCATATGAAAGAGTGGACAACGATAACTTCCTTAGTCTGCTATGCTGCGTGATTGGACAATGTTGCCGATTCGTCTCTTGAATAACGCATGATTATGTCATATGAAAGAGTGGACAACGATAACTTCCATAGTCTGCATAGCTGCTATGGCTGCGTGATACAATGTTGCCGATTGCGTCTCTTGAATAACGCATGATTATGTCATATGAAAGAGTGGACAACGATAACTTCCTTAGTCTGCTACTGCTGCGTGATTGGACAATGTTGCCGATTCGTCTCTTGAATAACGCATGATTATGTCATATGAAAGAGTGGACAAACGATAACTTCCATAGTCTGCTATGCTGCGTGATCGGACAATGTTGCCGATTCGTCTCTTGAATAACGCATGATTATGTCATATGAAAGAGTGGGACAACGATAACTTCCTTAGTCTGCTATGCTGCGTGATTGGACAATGTTGCCGATTCGTCTCTTGAATAACGCATGATTATGTCATATGAAAGAGTGGACAACGATAACTTCCATAGTCTGCTATGCTGCGTGATTGGACAATGTTGCCGATTCGTCTCTTGAATAACGACATATGAAAGAGTGGACAACGATAACTTCCATGACAGTTTACTGGATGTTGTTTGCTATCACCGCCGCTCACACAGCCGAGATCAAGTAGAGAGGTCGATCCGGACTCCTCGTCCCTCAAGAACTGAAAATGAATCTAGATCTGGGTACACGTCGTAGAAACATTCATAACTGGTTATCAGGCAACGGAAAAACGATGTGGAATGCAAGCAATGAAGGTAAAGGATGTGCAGGTTGGGGCAGGAGTGGACAGGTGGCGAGGGAGGGATGTGTGGATTTGGGAAAGGGAGTGAGGGTGGTGGGGTAGAGGACTAATGTGCTTGGCAGCTGCCAAACGTTGATGAAAATGCGGATGAGGGGGGGGGGGGGGGGGGGGGGGGGGGGGGGGGGGGGGGGGGGGGGGGGGGGGGGGGGGGGGGGGGGGGGGGGGGGGGGGGGGGGGGGGGGGGGGAGGGGGGGGGTGATTCCCTCTTCGAGCTGGATCCAGTCGGAGATCGTGCGGGAGGGGGTGGGGTGGCTGGTGGGATGCATTTACACTGCATTGTTCGGCTGTCTGGTACAGTTTGCTGATGTTTTGCCGAGCGATAACATTAGAAGTTTTTCATGGGTGAAAATTGTATGCCGAATTCTTTTGTGGGCCCTTAAATTTAATGCAGATGCCATGAACTTGTCTGAAGGCGGTATAGAGGCAAACTAAGTGGTTTTGACAAAATCGTTGTGTGTTACAGGGGAGAGAAAAAAAGTAAGGGCCGCAGGTGATGGAAGTTGGTTTGTATTTTTTTCTGCACCATTTGCAAGGAACTCTTTGCCAGACAATGTCAATGCAAAATCTCATTTCTGCCCCGAGGTCTAAACACAGCCCTGATGAAAACCTACCTGTTCAAAACATAACCCTGAAAGAAATAAGGCATAGCTGTTCAGACAAGTATTTCCTTTGTGCTGTGTTGTATGCTTTGATGTTGCCAGGGAGGTGGATGGGTTTTCAGGGAAGGCAGATGTGTGTTTGTGTGGGGTCGGGATGGTAGGGGAAGGAGGAAGTGGGTTGGGGGGGGGGGGGGGGGGGTGAATTCAGGGAACGGTGAGTGCACGGTGCATTGAGTTTCATGCAAAAAGAAAAAGAAAAAAAAAACCGCTTTATAAATGCTATTTATCATCATCATCATCATCATTCATCATCATCATCATCATCATCGTCGTCGTCGTCGTCATAGATGTCGTAGGTCGTCATCTTCATTATCATCATCGTCATCATCATCATCATAAGCAGCAGCAGCAGCAGTAGTAGCATCAGCAGCATCAGCGGCATCTTCATCTTCATTTTCATCATCGTCATTGTCATAGTTATCGTTATCATTGTCGCCATCATCATCAGCAGCAGCAGCAGCAGCAGCAGCAGCAGCAGCAGCACAGCAGCAGCAGTAGCAGAAGTCTCTTTCCACACAAAGAATTAGGGCGCGCGCAAGCACGCTCGCACGCACGCATGCACACACACACACACACACACACACACACACACACACACACACACACACACACACACACACAGAGGCACGCACGCACGCACGCACGTGCGCGCGCGCACTTAAACACACGTACATACATACGCACGCAGATACACATACACACACTCACACGCACACAATTTTTTGTACGCTAGCACGCGCACTTGTACACCTACAGACACAAATATACACGCCTGCAAACCACAACACACACGCAAAACATACTCGGACATACCCCCCTTTTCCCTCCCTCACTCCCCTCCCCACATCTCTACCTCTCGCTCTCCCTCCCTCCTCTCTCTCTCTCTCTCTCTCTCTGTTTTCTCTCTCTCACTCTCTCTCTCTTTCTCTCTCTCCCTCCCTCTCTCTCTCGCTCCCCCTCTTTCTCTCTCTCTCTCTCTCTCTCTCTCTCTCTCTCTCTCTCTCTCTCTCTCTCTCTCTCGTTTGCTCTCTCGCTCGCACATCAAACAAACTCAAGATTTTATCTCGCATCGATCTCCCCCAATGTTTTATTTTGAGGAATAACAAACGAACGATCATCAGTAACGCTCCTTCCTTCCCTCTCCCCCCCCCCCCCCCCCCACCCCCCCCCCCCCCCCCCCCCCCCCCCCCAACCCCCCCCCCTGTAAGTCTTCACTCCCACATATCGCCGCCCTCTCTCTCTCTCTTTCCCTCTCTCTCTCCCTCACACACACACACACACACACACACACACACACACACACACACTCCAGATGACCCAGTGTCGAGCGATCTCCCTGTTGCCAGGCAACAAGACACAGAAACACATGTCATGTATCCGTGCCTGCCTTTGTCGTTCGGAATGTGGACAATCACTAAAGCCTGTCGCACACGAAGCCAGCGGTTTTAAACATTTCCATGTGCGACTAAAGAGACAGTTGTGGATCAACATATGGGGCACGATGGCTGCTGTCATGGAATGGTTATATGACGTCTGTAAGCATGTCAATTACAAATGCTAAGGATAAAACTCGTTAATCAATGTGTAACACCAGATACTAACTTCAGCTTCTCTCGGAGCTGTTAACTTCCTATGACGGTACAGGGGGATTTTTCCCTCGGAGTTAACATTGGTTCTGACTCCATTCCCCATACAGTCCTTCGAATGAGACTACTAAACCGAGGTTCCGTGTGTGAACGCACGCATAACATCTTGCACACCCGTGAAATCCCATCACCATCTTTCTGAAGAGAAGGCCAGTTTGGCCGTTGGTATGGATGACACGTTACACATAGCATGCACCTTCCCCGAAGATGGAGTATGGCTGCCTTAATAATGGCAGGATAAAAAAAAAAACGGTCATTCACATAAAACTCCACTGCCTGTCTATACAGGCAGTGTCCGCAGGAGTATCAGCCTGTCTACACAGGCAGTGTCCGCAGGAGTATCAGCCTGTCTACACAGGCAGTGTCCGCAGGAGTATCAGCCTGTCTACACAGGCAGTGTCCGCAGGAGTATCAGCCTGTCTACACAGGCAGTGTCCGCAGGAGTATCAGCCTGTCTACACAGGCAGTGTCCGCAGCAGGAGTATCAGCCTGTCTACACAGGCAGTGTCCGCAGGAGTCAGCCTGTCTATACAGGCAGTGTCCGCAGGGCAGTGTCCGCAGGAGTATCAGCCTGTCTACACAGGCAGTGTCCGCAGGAGTATCAGCAGCCTGTCTATACAGGCAGTGTCCGCAGGAGTATCAGCCTGCGTGCGCAGAAAGAATGAAAAAGAAAATGTGGCTGAAATTATTTGTTCGACGAAAATAAACTTTGTAACACCCTCCATTCCTCCTATTCCCCAACCCAGCCCACCCCCTTCCCCATTAAAAAAAAAAAAAAAAAAAACGAAGAAAAGACGTTCAAATGCAACATTTCTTGGTCTGGGGGAAAATCTTGTGGGACACAGAAACAAATTTCCTGGGGCGTAAGAAATTCTACAGCACACCAGGCATATTTCAATGGGGAATGAAAATCATGTCTATAATGAGAGAGCGGACAAGGCGAACGTTCTAGAATATACACCTGTGAATCTGGTGGAAGACGAAGACAGCTTAAGAGCACGACGATTTCCCGTTCAGGGTACAAACGAAACAAAACAAGACAAAACTCGGTGTGTGTGTGTGTGTGTGTGTGTGTGTGTGTGTGAGAGAGAGAGAGAGAGAGAGAGAGAGTAGAGAGACTGAGGGACTGAGAAAGAAAGAGGGTCCTTCAAACGTCTTGCTCAAGCACAGGAAAATTTCGTCGGCTATCGGAGTTCGTGCGGACCTGAGCGAATCATGCGTAGGTTTGAGAACATCTGGTTTGTTTGTGGAGATAAGAGGAATTTCTGTAAGATTTGAGAAACTTTCGAGTGGGCATGAAGAAGTATTGTGCTGACATCGTCAAAAGACATGGAGAAATGTGCGGACATTGGGGAAACTGGCAATTCTGTTTAGACACGGAAAAAATATTTCACGGAAACATAGAAATATAGTGTGAGCATGAGAAAATGCTGTATGGACATGAGAAAAAAAAAAAGTGTGGATATGTGAACAAATTATGTGGGAAAATTGTGTGGACATGGGGAAATGATACGTGGAAATAAGAAAAGAAAGTGTGGGCATGAGGCAATATGATATAAGCATGAAAAATGTTGTGTGGCGGGGTAAGGGGGGGGGGGGATAGTCTGGGTGTGTGGACGTACCTTGTGGCCACAAGTAAACAGTATGTGGACATCAGAAAATTTGGTGTAGTCGTGACGAAACATTGAGTCGTCCTGAACGAACGAACACTGTGTTGACAAGGGGAACATTGTGCTGGAAGGGGAGTATTATGTTTGATATGATGAAATTCAGTTCAGCACATGTTGCTTATAGCCCATCCGACCCAAAGGGCCACATCAGCGCTCTCACTCGGTTGAGATTGAGGAAATAATCTACTTTATGTTGAATTATACACAGGCAAGAGAACACAATCTTGGGCATGGCGAAACCATGTTGAATCCACATGCAAGGGGACACAATCTTGGGGCATGGCGAAATCATGTTGAATCCACAGGCAAGGGGACACAATCTTGGGGCATGGCGAAATCATGTTGAATCCACAGGCAAGGGGACACAATCTTGGGGCATGGCGAAACCATGTTGAATCCACAGGCAAGGGGACACAATCTTGGGGCATGGCGAAACCATGTTGAATCCACAGGCAAGGGGACACAATCTTGGGGCATGGCGAAACCATGTTGAATCCACAGGCAAGGGGACACAATCTTGGGGCATGGCGAAATCATGTTGAATTAGACACACGCAAGAAAAAAGAAAGATCTTGGGGCATAAAGAAATCTTGACCGGTATGGGTTGGGAGGCAGAGGGATGGGGATAGGGAGAGTGGAAGCTGGTGGTAGTGGTGGTGGTGGTGGTGGTGGTGGTGGTGGTGGTGTGTGTGTGTGTGTGTGTGTGTGTGTGTGTGTGTGTGTGTGTGTGTGTGTGTGTGTGTGTGTGTGTGTGTGTGTGTGTGTGTGTCCTACAAGGCATTTGTATGGGCTGGGAGGCAGAGGGATGGAGATAGGGAGAGTGGAAGCTGGTGGTGGTGGTGGTGGTGGTGGTGGTGGTGGTGGTGGTGGTGGTGGTGGTGGTGGTGTGTGTGTGTGTGTGTGTGTGTGTGTGTGTGTGTGTGTGTGTGCGCGTGCG
This sequence comes from Conus betulinus, assembly GCA_016801955.1. NCBI lineage: Eukaryota > Metazoa > Mollusca > Gastropoda > Neogastropoda > Conidae > Conus > Conus betulinus. The sequence continues at coordinate 187,726 of JADBJO010002015.1, read as the reverse complement.
CGCGCGCGCGCGCGCAAATGAAAAGGGAGAAGGGGTATTTGTTGGGCACAGAAGACTTCCTGATGGCCTCTGTGTTATTCTACTCCCTATGTGGTGATCAGGGTTGATCAGCTGGGGTGGACTCCCACTGAAACGGAATCTGCTCCTAGTTTCTGTTCAAGGAGAAATAAAGGTGACGACGTCGATCAATATAGCTGACAACCGCCCTCCACCCCCCCCCCCCCCC
>JADBJO010002015.1:167500-180000 GCA_016801955.1 Conus betulinus | reverse complement strand
AAATGACATACAGTAATGCACATTACACCATCTGATGAATGAACGCATGTCATTGTATCGTCTGCTTTACATGCGTTCAGTGAGGACTAGGTCAGTGCCTCTGTCCGCGCTGTCCCTGGTCACTATGAGAGAGAGAGAGAGAGAGAGAGAGGGGGGGGGGGGGCTGTCACCGTCGTTGAAGTTAACTCACAAGACATTTAAAAAAAAAGCCTCATTCACACAAGTCTTTGAAACTCACTTTCTAAAACCGCACCGGAAATTTTGTTTAGAGTCTTTCCCTCCGTAAAATCTTATATCAGTTGGGAAATGTTAATCTCCCTCAGAAATTCAAAGATCACGTCAGGTGGGACATCTGAACAAGGTTTTCATGGAGTCTGCTCTAGAGTGTTTATGTCTCACATCATGCATTTATGTCAATCATGCAAGTCCCACACTCTAAAAGGGACATGTTTCATTGTGTGTGATTCATGACATGGAATGCACCACAGAGAGCATCTTCCCGTGCCAGGGGAATTTTGCTGAAGGCGCATGCTAGCTGGAACTGACTCTGTGACGGACAACACGCGCCATGGATGCTTACTCACTTAGGCCCATAGCTCAAGGGTGAGCATAGGCCATCGACAACACTCCGCCATCGCACTCGGTTCTGGGCTGCTCGCTGAATGCCTGTCCAGTTGGTCCCCTGCCTCTTTATCTCTGCCTCAGTGTCTCTCGCCTCCAGCTGCTGCGAGGTCGGCCTCTCTTCCTTTCCCTGCGGGTTTCCATGTCAGGGCTTGGCGTGTGGTGCTGGATGCTGGCTTCCTGAGAGTGTGTCCAATCCAGCCCCATTTCCTCCGCAGAATCCGCTTGGCCACTGGTTCCTGTCCTGCTTGCTTCCATAGATCTTCATTGTTGATCTTCTCTGGCCATCTGATTTTGAAGATGCGCCTCAGACAGGTGTTGATGAAGGTCTGAATTTTTTGCTGTAAGGCCTTGGTCATTCTCCAAGTCTCGCAGCCGTAACCGACTTCACGTTTGAATTGAAGATAGGCAATTTGTTGTCCTTTGTCTCTCCTGAGGCCCAGATGTTCTTTAGCATGATGAATGCTGCTCGCGCCTTGCCTATCTTGTCCATGATGTTTCTCGGTCGGTGACCCCCCCCCCCCCACCTGCTTGTCAACTACGCTTCCCAAGAAGACAAAGGAATCTACTTCCCTGATGGGCTCGCCTCCGACTGGGACTGGGCTGCTGCCTGTGGTGTTGATCTTCATCAGCATCAGCCATGGATGCGGCTGTGGGGAAAAAAAAATGAGTAGACTACATATGCAAGAGTGTGTGTATTGCTGCTAACTTACGGTCAGCTGTTAGTGTAAAGAGGCCCCACACTTGTGCCCTTTTGCACCTATTGGGGAGCGGTTTTTTTTTTCTTTCTTTCTTTTTTTTTTTGCGAGTCGAGTGATTACATCACATCACGCACACACACAAGGATTAGATGGCTCAGCAGTGCACCACCCAGTTGGATGTAGTTCTGGTCGAATCTAATGGTGTCCAAATATTCATTGCCCATCTTAACAGTCATGGTGCGTGTGGATGGTGTTCATTTCCTGTAAGACAGGCCCCTCCACCCCTCCCCGCCCCAAACCCCCTTCAGCAGTTCTCCTGGCATGGTTAGCCCTGTTTGCGATGTCACTTTTGATGGACGTGGACGTGTCATCTGAATGAATGTAAGGAACCCACTGACGTTAGAACTGCCCTCTTCAAAGACTGAATGATGTCACATAACTAGAACATTTGCTGTATTTTCTCTCTCTCTCTCTCTCTCTCTCTCTCTCTCTCTCTCTCTCTCTCTCTCTCTCTCTCTCTCTCTCTCTTTAGTACTAGCTTCGTAGAACAGTAACAGGAAGTATGAAAAAATTTGCATACTAAGCCAATACTTTTACCGTTGAAAAACTCAAGAATCGTTGTCATTTTCATTGTCTCTCTCTCCCCTCTCCCTTTCTCTCTCTGTCAGTCTGTCTCTGTCTGTAATGTCTGTCTGTCTGTCTGTCGTCTCTCTCTCTCTCTCTCTCTCTCTCTCTCTCTCTCTCTCTCTCTCTCTTCTCATCTTATTCTCTGTTAGTACTAGCTTCGTAGAATAGTAACGGCAAGTATTAAAAAATGGCTAACTAAGCCAATACTCTTACCGTTGTAAAATAAAGAATCATTATCTCTCTCTTTCTCTGTCTCTGTCTCTCTGTCTCTGTCTGTCTGTCTGTCTGTCTGTCTTCTTTATTCTTTTTTAATACTAGCTTCGTAGGATAATAACGGCAAGTGTAAACAAAAAAAATGGCTAAACTAAGCCAGTACTTTTACCGTTGTAAAGAAAAGAATCATTCTCTGTCTCTTACTCTGTCTCTGTCTCTGTCTCTCTTATCTCTCTGTCTGTCTGTCTGTCTGTCTGTCTGTCTCTCTCTCTCTCTCTCTCTCTCTCTCTCTCTCTCTCTCTCTCTCTCTCTTGTTTCATATCAATGCTGCCGTGCAGACAATTGTCATTCTGGTCTTTTGACACCAGTGCCGTGTCCTAGGCGTGGTGGCGGGGGACAGCTGCTCAGCTGATGTGTGGAGCGAGTAATGGCCGCATTGTCGAGCTGTGGCGCCTTGGCCATCCTGGTCAATAAACCTTTCAAAGGCTGATCAATAAGACATGAACTGGCCCAGTCTCTGGAGTTAGGCACTGACGGGTGTGTGTGGTGTGTGTGTGTGTGTGTGTGTGTGTGTGTGTGTGTGTGTGTGTGTGTGTGTGTGTGTGAGAGAGAGAGAGAGAGAGAGAGAGAGAGAAAGAGAGAGTGCTGGTGTGATGTGTGTGTGTGTGTGTGGTGTGTGTGTGTGTGTGTGTGTGTGTGTGTGTGTGTGTGTGCGGGGTGGGGGGGGTGGGTGGGGGCGGTGTGAGAGAGTGAGAGGAGATAATCAGTTTGTCCGGTAAGAGGGAAGGGGGGGGGGGAGGGTGTTCAATCTTTTTTCAGGAGATAATCAGTTTGTCCAGTGGTGAGGAAAGTGGGGGAGGGGGTGTGGTCCAATCTTTCTTCAGGAGATAATCGGTTTGTCCAGTAAGAGGGAAATAGGGGGAGGGGGGGGCTAGATCTTTCCAGGAGCTAATAAGCAGTTTACAATCCACACTCGGGGGGGGGGGGGGGCTGCTTTCTTCAGGGTAGTCAGTTTGACCAGTAAGAGCTGCCAGGGAGGGGAGGGGTCCAATCTTTCTTCAGGAGATAATCAGTTTGTCCAGTAAGTTTCTTCGAAAGGGGGAGGGGAGGGGGGTCCTCACTTCCTTCATTCTAATCAGTTTCCAGTAAGAGGAAAAGGGGGGCATGGAGGGGTCCAATCTTTCTTCAGGAGATAATCAGTGATCAGTAAGAGGAAAGGGGGAGGGGAGGGGGTCAATCTTTCTTCAGGAGAAATCGGGTTTGTCCAGTACCAGGAAAGGGGGAGGGGAGGGATCCAATTTTCTTCAGGAGATAATCAGTTTGTCCAGTAAGAGGAAAGGGGGAGGGGGGGAGGGGTCCAATCTTTCTTCAGGAGATAATCAGTTTGTCCAGTAAGAGGAAAGGGGGAGGGGAGGGATCCAATCTTTCTTTCAGGAGAGGAATCAATTTGTGTAAGAGGAAAGAGGGGAGGGGAGGGGGGGGTCCAATCTTTCTCGAGGAGAAAATCAGTTTGTCCAGGAGTAAGAGGAAAGGGGGGGGGGGAGGGGTCCAATCTTTCTTCAGGAGATAATCGGTTTGTCCAGTAAGAGGAAAAGGGGGAGGGGAGGGGTCCAATCTTTCTTCAGGAGATAATCGGTGTGTCCAGTAAGAGGAAAGGGGGAGGGGCGCGGGGTCCAATCTTTTTCAGGAGATAATCGGTTTGTCCAGTAAGAGGAAAGGGGGGGGGGAGGGGTCCAATCTTTCTTCAGGAGATAATCGGTTTGTCCAGTAAGAGGAAAGGGGGAGGGGGGGGTCCAATCTTTCTTCAGGAGATAATCGGTTTGTCCAGTAAGAGGGAAAGGGGGGAGGGGTCCAATCTTTCTTCAGGAGATAATCAGTTTTGTCCAGTAAGAGGGAAAGGGGGGGGGGGTCCAATCTTTTTTCAGGAGATAATCAGTTTGTCCAGTAAGAGGAAAGGGGGGGGGGGGAGGGTCCAATCTTTCTTCAGGAGATAATCAATTTGTCCAGTAAGAAGGCAAAAGGGGGGGGGGGGGGGGGGGTTGCAGTTGTCCAGTTAGAGATAGTGAGAAGGTTGGGGTATATCTACCTTTGGGGAAGGTTCAGCTGATCTTGTTTTAGGGAATTATCCTTCGCCAGAGCTCGTGAGCGGGAAAATCACTCAGACTCTCCTTTAAAATCTTCATAACTCGCTCACTTTTCATGACATGTTATTGAAATTTTATGACTTTGTGCATTGTATATTTGTGCTTGCCTCCACCAAATATTGTGGTGTTTTGTTGTAAATAAAAGAGAAAATAAACAACAACAACAAAAAAGTTGTGTAATCATGTCGTCCAGCAAGGAGAGGGATTGTCCAGTCTTTCTCCAGGGGCGGATCAGTGCATCCAGAAACAGGGAAACGGGAGGGGATTGTCGAATCTGTCATCAGGGGATGAACAGTTCGCCCAGGAAGAGGAGAGAGGAGTGTGTGGGGGGGGGGGGGGGGGGTTTAATGGTCCAGTACCCCTGCAGGAGACGATTGATGCGTCCAGTAGGAGGTGGGTGGAGTCCGTGAAGTAAGGAGGATCCACTCTTCCTTCAGGATGGTCAGTTTGTCCACTAAGGGGCAGGGGGAGGAGGGGAGGAGGAGGCACTATTTTCTTTCAGGGGGATGATCTCTGTTCCTCCAAGGGAGAGGACGGGAGAGGGGACCCCAATTTTTCCTTTCCAGGAATGATCAAATTTGAAAAATTATTGATAACGCACTGCCCCCAAAAACGTAGACAAACAAATCACAAGACAAAACACGACGCGTTTCGACCACTTAGCTCTTCTTCAGGCAAGATACACAACACTCGGGACAACGAAAATGTACGAGCAATCACTCATTCAACGCCCATCTTGCGCCGAATTGGATGAAGATAAGTGATTGCTCGTTCATTTTCGTTGTCCTGAGTGTTGTGCGTCTTGCCTGGAGTAGACCTAAGAGGTCGAAACGCGTCGTGTTTTGTCTTGTGGTTCGTTTGTCTACGCTTTTGGGCGGTGCATGATCGACAACTTTTCAAATTTGTTCAGATTTCCGTCTGAAGTCGCCTCTCTTTGCAAGTGGATCTGAGCAATGATCAGTTCGCGCAGTACAGGAGAAAGTGGAGAGCAAAAGGGGGGAGGGGGGGGGGGGGGGGCTGTGTGTAATCTTCCCTCAAGGGATGATCAGTTTCTCCTGTAGTGTGGAGGGGTGGGGGTGGGGGGTCCAATCTTCCCTGTGGCCACGAACGGTTCCTAGAAGAGGGAGAAGATGAGGTCTGCGGATCCAATCTTCATTCCAGGGTTGATAATCCGCTGGCACAGGAGGAGGGAAAGGGAGACTACTGGTGGGCTTGGGGATTACTGGGGAAGTGTGTGTGTGTGTGTGTGTGTGTGTGTGTGTGTGGTGTGTGTGTGTGTGTGTGTGTGAAGCTTCCTCCATTTAAGGGCGGATTCAGTTCATTTGTAAGGAGGAGAGACTGCTCATGGAAGTTTCAAGCGTAAACCCCCCAGAACACGAAACGACTCAGATGGCTAGGATGAAGTTATCTGTTACGGATGGAATGGGTGGTGTCTGCGGGTATCTGACTGTCTGACTCTCACACAGAAATTATGGATGCATGCACGACTTTCCCAATTTACATACACACACCCACTCACCCGAACATGGACAGCCAGGCTACAGAACAACACTTTTTTTGTTTTATGCTGCCCGAGCCATCAGACAAACATATATAATAAATGCAATAACATCAATAGTCGGCACGCCAACCACAAGGCGTACACACAGAACTATATGTATATTAATACTTAAAGTAGGCCAAAACAGAGCGCACGACACACAATATATCTATATATAATTTGCTATCCATTCTGCTGGCTCCAACGACGATGAAGGCGACGACGACGACGACGAAAACGACGAAGAGGACGAAGACGACGAGACGACGAAGATGAAGATGAAGACTACGAAGATGATGAGGACGGACGACGACTACAGCGTCAAGTCTGACACAGAACTTGAAGTACTTCACAGAGCTGTGGCTCAAAGTCACTAGCACACTCACGGCGTCTCTGCCGGCGACAGTCTCACACAGGAGCTGTGGCTCACACACAAAAAATCACAACGCAGCGACGGCCAGCCAACAGGTCGCTGGTTCAGAACTCGGGAGCGGCGCTCTGGCTTGGCAGCAGCGGTGTCTCCAGCCCAAACTGGCTCAGCGGGTAGTCGGTCCCGGGCGCAGTGGCAGGTAGGGTAGAGATTGTCGGCACTCAGGCCGGCCTCCCCACGCCGACAAAAGGCGGAGAATATGGGCGTAGACACAGCACAGCTACAGCCCCAAGCCTGAGACAGTAGCAGCCAGTCCCCCTCAGTCCAGGGAACTCTTCTGCCCGACTGCCACTACAAACAGCTGGGTCCCTCTTCGGCTTCTTGGTACTTGCGTTGCCGGAATCACTGCAGAGACTGGCTAACCGGTTCAACTCACCCGGTTTTAACAGTGCGCAGGTGAGTAGCAGTCAGATAAACCTTTCAACCAGCTTCCGGACGACTGTCTTCCGGTTAGCACGGTTGCATGAAAATTTGTGACTGGACGGGAAACGGCCCCTCACATTAACAAAGCATGGCATACATCTGTGCGATCTGATGATAATCCAGTGCTAGTGAAACAGTATGATACCATGGTAACGCGGTATGATAATCCAGTGCTAATGAAACAGTACTATGGTAACGAGTTATGATAATCCAGTGCTAATGAAACAGTATGATACCACGGTAACGAGCTATGATAATCCAGCGCTAATGAAACAGCATGGTACCATGGTAACGAGCGACGATAATCCAGTGCTAATGAAACAGTATGGTACCATGGTAACGAGCGACGATAATCCAGTGCTAATGAAACAGTATGGTACCATGGTAACGAGCGACGATAATCCAGTGCTAATGAAACAGCATGGTACCGAATGAAACAGCATGGTACCATGGTAACGAGCGACGATAATCCAGTGCTAATGAAACAGTATGGTACCATGGTAACGAGCGACGATAATCCAGTGCTAATGAAACAGCATGGTACCGAATGAAACAGCATGGTACCATGGTAACGAGCGACGATAATCCAGTGCTAATGAAACAGTATGGTACCATGGTAACGAGCGACGATAATCCAGTGCTAATGAAACAGCATGGTACCGAATGAAACAGCATGGTACCATGGGTAAACGAGCGACGATAATCCAGTGCTAATGAAACAGTATGGTACCATGGTAACGAGCGATGATAATCCAGTGCTAATGAAACAGTATGGTACCGAATGAAACAGCATGGTACCATGGTAACGAGCTTTTTCAGGCTGAAAGGCGGCGCACGTGCACGCACTGCATCCCTCTCGTCTGCCATTCTTCAGACCTGGGGGGGGGGGGGGGGGGGGGGGGGGGGGGAGGGGGGGCAGCAGCAGTTGTTCGGGGGGAGGGGGTGGCAGGGAGCCAAGCTTCTTTCAGGGGATAGCCAGTTGGTCACGGAGGAAAGGTATGGTGTGTTAGTAAGGGGTAGGGGGGAGGAGGAGGGCGAGGTGGGGGGGGGGGGGGGGGGGGGGGAGAAACTGTGCGGGTGCTTAAGGGGCTCTAAGCCTCAACGAACCAAACAAATCCATTTGTAGGGTGTAGTCGAGGTGATGGTTGTGCGGGGTTTGGTGGAAGACCGGTAATGTCTGAATCAGTGGCTACAGTGGCTCTCTCTCTCTCTCTCTCTCTCTCTCTCTCTCTCTCTCTCTCTCTCTCTCTCTGTGTGTCAGCCTCTGTCTGTCTGTCTGTCTGTCTGTCTCTCTCTCTCTCTCTCTTTCTCTCTCTCTCGTTGTGTGTGTGTGTGTGTGTGTGTGTGTGTGTGTGTGTGCGTGCGTGCATGTGCATGCGTGCGTGCGTGCGTGCGTGCGTGCGTGCGTGTGTGTGTGTGTGTGTGTGTGTGTGTGTGTGTGTGTGTGTGTGTGTGTGTGTGTGTGTGTGTAAGAATCTGAGACAGAGATTCTTTTTAATTTGTCTCTTTATATGCTTGCCTTGATTTTCTTCTCTTTTTTTTTCCATTTCCTTTTTTTTTCTTCTTTTTTTCTTTCTATAATTTTTTTCTCTTTTTTTCTTCTTTGAGCAGTGCACCACAACACAATAAAAGGCGGTGCATTACAATGCAGACAGTATCATGAATTGCAGTGCGCTTCAAAACAGAACAGAAAAAAAAGTGCGATGGTGTACCATGCAATGCAATATCATGTATTGTAGTGCGCTATAACACAAGACAATGCCAATCAACACAACAGAACGTAGTGCAACATGATGCCACGCAATTTGAATATGCAATGGGGGCCGGGATGGCTCAGCTGGTAGAGCGCCGGACTCGTGATCCTGGGGTTGCGGGTTCGAATGGTTCTGACTCCATTCCCCATACAGTCCCCTCGAATGAGACTGTAAACCGAGGTTCCGTGTGTGAACGAACGTGTGTGTGTGTGTATGCGTAAATGTGTGTGCGTGTATGTATGTATGTATGTATGTGTGTGTGTGTGTGTGTGTGTGTGTGTGTTGTGTGTGTGTGTGTGTGTGTGTTTGGTGTGTGTGTGTGTGTGTGTGAGTGAGTGGTGAATGAGTATGTGAGTAGTAGTGATGGTGGTGATAGCGGCGGCATGTAACAGTTTCTAGTGTTTTTCATTTCTGGGCAAAAGCAGTCTCTAAGGTAATCAACCAGTTCCCCGAAGATGATCTGTCAGTCTGCCGGCTTATAAGCAACGTCACTCCAGTTGGAAGCTCCCGTAAAATATTCCGTCACAATTCCATAATCATGACTCTCTCTCTCTCTCTCTCTCTCTCTCTCTCTCCTCTCTCTCTCTCTCTCTCTCTCTCTCTCTCTCTCTCTCTCTCTCTCTCTCTCTCCTCTCATCGTCCACTCACATTCTCTCTCTGTGTGTGTGCATTGTCCACTCCACCTCTCCGTGCCGAGAAGAGCACGAGAGAGCAGAATGCTGTCCCCAGGAAGAGCGAGGGCTGGGGGAGGAGAGAGAGAGAGAGAGAGAGAGAGAGAGAGAGAGAGAGAGAGAGAGAGAGAGAGAAAGAGAGAGAGAGAGAAAGAGAGAGAGAGAAAGAGAGAAGAGAGAGAGAAGAGAGAGAGAAGAAAGAGAGAGTGTGAAGAGAGAGAGAGAGAGAGAGAAAGAGCGACGAGAGAGAAAGAGAGAGAGAAAAAGAGAAGGTAGAAGAGAGAAAAGAGAGAGAGAGAGAGAGAGAGAGAAAGAGAGAGGTGGGCGGGACAGACCTCTGGACCGGAGAGTAACAAACAGACGAAGAGAGAGAGAACGACAGACAGACAGACAGAGAGAAAGAGAGACAGAAAGAGAGAAAGAGATGGAGACATAGACAGAGAGAGAGATAGAGAGGAACACAGGGTGGGACGAAAGAGACAGACAGACAGATTGACAGACAGATGAACAGACAAATGGATACATCAAGACCGAACAAAAAAAAAAGAAAAAAAAGAAAAAGAAACTGCTGGAGGTGACAGTCGACATTTGGTTGTTTTCTCCATTACTTCACCTTCACCCGCCACACACACAACTCCTCCACCACCTTTACTCCCATCCTCCACCCCCCCCCCCCCCCCCCCCCCCCCCCCTGTGTGTATTTCCGCCTTCCTCTGTCCTCACCCACCCCCCCCCCCCGCGCCCCCACATCCCTACCCCACCCCCCCCCCCCCCCCCCAATCTTTCCTTCTGACAAACCCGTCCTCCACGTTCTGCTGCCCTTTGCCTCTTGTTTCTCCTTGCAGATGGTTGTAAAAGTCTTCTTCTTCTTCTTCTTCTTCTTCTTCTTCTTGTTGTCTTTATTTGCATTTGCGGGAGGTGTTTGGTCTCTTACGAGTATCTGAGCTTCCTCTTTCCTTGACTTCCCAGTGATTTATGACTTTTGAAGGCGCTTGGAGTATTTTTGTTCACGTGTTTGTTTGTTTGTTTTTGTTTGTTGTGTGTGTGTGTTTGTTTTGTTTGTTTTTTCTTCTTCTTCTTCTTCTCCCAAAAGCTGAGTCTTCGTTTGTTGTTTGTGTCTGTTGTTGTAGTTTGTTGTTGTTTCAATGATCCACTGTTATTGTCTGTCCATGGTGTTGCTGTTTAATGGTCCACTGTTATTGTCTCTCCATGGTGTTGCTGTTTAATGATCCGCTGTTATTGTCTCTCCATGGTGTTGCTGTTCTTGCTGTTTAATGATCCACTGTTATTGTCTGTCCATGGTGTTGCTGTTTAATGATCCACTGTTATTGTCTCTCCATGGTGTTGCTGTTTAATGATCCACTGTATTGTCTCTCCATGGTGTGGCTGTTTAATGATCCGCTGTTATTGTCTGTCCATGGTGTTGCTGTTTAATGATCCACTGTTATTGTCTCTCCATGGTGTTGCTGTTTAATGATCCACTGTTATTGTCTCTCCATGGTGCTGCTGTTCTTGCTGTTTAATGATCCACTGTTATTGTCTCTCCGCGGTGTTTGCTGTTTAATGATCCACTGTTATTGTCTCTCCATGGTGTTGCTGCTGTTTAATGATCCACTGTTATTGTCTCTCCATGGTGTTGCTGTTTAATGATCCGCTGTTATGTGTCTCTCCGTGGTCTTGCTGTTCTTGCTGTTTAATGATCCACTGTTATTGTCTCTCCGTGGTGTTGCTGTTCTTGCTGTTTAATGATCCGCTGTTATTGTCTCTCCGTGGTGTTGCTGTTCTTGCTGTTTAATGATCCCTGTTATTGTCTCTCCGTGGTGTTGCTATTCTTGCTGTTTTAATGATTCACTGTTATTGTCTCTCCATGGTGTTGCTGTTTAATGATTCACTGTTATTGTCTCTCCATGGTGTTGCTGTTCTTGCTGTTTAATGATCCACTGTTATTGTCTCTCCATGGTGTTGCTGTTTAATGATCCGCTGTTATTGTCTCTCCATGGTGTTGCTGTTTAATGATCCACTGTTATTGTCTCTCCGCGGTGTTGCTGTTTAATGATCCGCTGTTATTGTCTCTCCATGGTGTTGCTGTTCTTGCTGTTTAATGATCCACTGTTATTGTCTCTCCGCGGTGTTGCTGTTTAATGATCCACTGTTATTGTCTGTCCATGGTGTTGCTGTTCTTGCTGTTTAATGATCCACTGTTATTGTCTGTATTGTCTGTCCATGGTGTTGCTGTTCTTGCTGTTTAATGATCCGCTGTTATTGTCTGTCCATGGTGTGGCTGTTTTTAATGATCCATTGTTATTGTCTGTCCATGGTGTGGCTGTTTAAATGATCCGCTGTTATTGTCTGTCCATGGGTGTGGCTGTTCTTGCTGTTTAAATGATCCACTGTTATTGTCTGTCCATGGTGTGGCTGTTTAATGATCCACTGTTATTGTCTGTCCATGGTGTGGCTGTTTAATGATCCGCTGTTATTGTCTCTCCATGGTGTGGCTGTTTTATGATCCGCTGTTATTGTCTCTCCATGGTGTTGCTGTTCTTGCTGTTTAATGATCCACTGTTATTGTCTCTCCGCGGTGTTGCTGTTCTTGCTGTTTAATGATCCGCTGTTATTGTCTCTCCATGGTGTTGCTGTTCTTGCTGTTTAATGATCCACTGTTATTGTCTCTCCATGGTATTGCTGTTTAATGATCCGCTGTTATTGTCTGTCCATGGTGTTGCTGTTCTTGCTGTTTAATGATCCGCTGTTATTGTCTCTCCATGGTGTTGCTGTTCTTGCTGTTTAATGATCCACTGTTATTGTCTCTCCATGGTATTGCTGTTTAATGATCCGCTGTTATTGTCTGTCCATGGTGGTGTGGCTGTTTAATGATCCACTGTTATTGTCTGTCCATGGTGTTGCTGTTTAATGATCCGCTGTTATTGTCTGTCCATGGTGTGGCTGTTTAATGATCCACTGTTATTGTCTCTCCATGGTGTGGCTGTTCTTGCTGTTTAATGATCCACTGTTATTGTCTCTCCATTGGTGTTGCTGTTTAATGATCCGCTGTTATTGTCTGTCCATGGTGTTGCTGTTTAATGATCCGCTGTTATTGTCTGTCCATGGTGTGGCTGTTTCTTGCTGTTTAATGATCCACTGTTATTGTCTCTCCATTGGTGTTGCTGTTTAATGATCCGCTGTTATTGTTGTGTCCATGGTGTTGCTGTTTAATGATCCGCTGTTATTGTCTGTCCCTGGTGTTGCTGCTGTTAATGATCCACTTTTATTGTCTCTCTCCATGGTGTTTGCTGTTTAATGATCCGCTGTTATTGTTGTCTGTCCATGGTGGTGGCTGTTTAATGATCCGCTGTTATTGTCTGTCCATGGTGTGCTG
>JADBJO010002015.1:157500-162500 GCA_016801955.1 Conus betulinus | reverse complement strand
AAGGGCTAGAGTCTGTGGCTGTCTGTTGCTGATGAAGGGCTAGAGTCTGTGGCTGTCTGTTGCTGATGAAGGGCTAGAGTCTGTGGCTGTCTGTTGCTGATGAAGGGCTAGAGTCTGTGGCTGTCTGTTGCTGATGAAGGGCTAGAGTCTGTGGCTGTCTGTTGCAGATGAAGGGCTAGAGTCTGTGGCTGTCTGTTGCTGATGACTTACCTGAGCTGTGGACAGCGTGGTGGTAAGTGCTGGGGGCTAATCGTTTTTGTTTTGTCGACCTGAACTTGCTGTGCTTCCTGGTGGTACCTTCTTTCCTTCCTTCCTTCCTTCCTTCCTTCCTTCCTTCCTTCCTTCCTTCCTTCCTTCCTTCCTTCCTTTTACTGCGTCATCATCATTATTATCATCATCATCCTCATCCGTCATCATCCATCATCATCATCATCATCATCATCATCATCATCATCATCATCATCATCTTCCTTCCTTCTTCTTCTTCTTCTTCTTCTTCTCTTCTTCTTCTCTTTTTCTGCGTCATCATCATCATCATCATCATCATCATCATCATCATCATCATCATCATCATCATCATCATCTTCTTCTCTTCTTCTTCTTTCTTCTCATCTTCGTCTTCATCTTCATCTTCTTCATCTTTCTTCTTCATCTTCTTCTTCTTCTTCTTCTTCTTCTTCTCTATCTTTCTTTCTTACTCCTTCTTCCACCGTTTTTTCATCACCTTCTTCTGCTGTCCCCCTTCGTCATCTTCTCTCCTCCTCCTCCTCCTCCACCTCCTCCTCCTCCTCCTCCTCCTCCTCATCTCCTCCCCTTCATTTTCATCTACCTCCCTCTCTCATCCTTTTTTTTGCCCTTTTTTTTCTTCATCAACTGATTCCGTTCTTCTTGGTCTTCCTCTCCTAATTCTCTCCTCCTCCTCTTCCTCCCCCACCTCTATCTCTCCTCCTCCCTCCTCCTCCCTCCTCCTCCTTTCTGTTCTTCTGCCCTTTCCTCTTTTTCGTCACCTTCTGCTCCTCTCCCTGGAAGAGTTCGTGGCCTGAGTCAGATAATGTCATTACAGAGACAACTGCAGCACACGGGCTGATGTTCGCCAAGACCTCCGTGTAGACAATGCTGAGCACGATTACCCGGGGAAGTCCTAGTTTAGCAGCCTCCCCTGCTCCCTTTCCTTCCCTCCCCACCCGTCTGTTGTTCTCGATGTTATTGATTGGCGCCCTCTCGGAGAGAATGGCTTCTATCCGTGAGAGCGTCAATTAAGGCGACAGAGACGAAGGCGAGCCTCCAAGCTAGGACTGTGTCGATAACTCGCTACGTCCACCCGCCAACTCCCCCCTCCCCCCAACCCCCCCCCCCACCCCCCCCCGCCCCTCTGCCTCCCACCACCATCACCCCCGCGCCACCCCCTCCCCTTCCCTTATCCTTCTTGTTTTTCGGCTTCACGCGGCAGTCTGATGTGACCACCACGAATGAAAACAGTGAATTATAACTCGTGAAAACAGATAATTATGTGTCATGAAAACAGTCAATAAAGCAACGAAAACAGATAATTACAGATAATTATTATTCATGAAAACAGTTGTTAAAGCAACGAAAACAGATAGTTACAGATAATTATGAGTCATGATAGCGGATTGTTATGATTAATGAAAATAATTATCATCGCTTATGAAAACATTTGATTATGACTTATGAAAGCAGTTGAATTTTTGACTATGAAAGCAGTTGAATTATGACTTACGAAAGCAGTTGAATAATGACTTATGAAAGCAGTTAGATCATGACTTATGAAAGGAGTTAACTTATAACTTTACGAAAACAGGCAATCATCACTCATGAAAATAGATAAATGTGACTCACCTGAAAACTAATGATTAGGACCCATTGAAAACAGATTCTTCTGTCTCATGAAAAAGATATTTATGGCTTTGAAAAAAAAAACGATCATCATGGCTTACGAAACGAAAACAGATAGTTATGTTTCATGAAAATAGATGGTTATAATTAGTTTCATGAATGAAAAGATGGTTAAGATGGGTACTGAACACTTTTGAAATTAGTTCATTATGTCTCATCAAAGACTGATGAAACAGATGCTTAAGATTCATGACACAGATAAACATGGCTTTTGAAATTAGTTCATTATGTCTCATCAAAACAGTTACTATTCATGAAAAGAGGCGTTATGCACACTGGTGTCTTTAGTATTTCTGTGTGTTTCATGGGTCTATAAAGGACTGTTTCGCAAAAAAAAAAAAACGCAAAATGCCGCAATCGTGAACGAAAGAAAAGAGCCATAATAACTGTTTTCACAGCTAACGGCTCAGTAGAATCGTAAGTTTGTTTTTTTTTTTTTCTTGCGACTTGTTACTTAATATCGTAACAGGATCTCCAAACCCGTGAAAATCACCGTGTTGGCAGGAAAATAATCGTGTTGACGTAAACACAATCTGTAGATAGAAAGAAATCCATCGTTTCTGTACAGAAATCATAGAAATAAGTAATTTCATGTGGCGAAACAAGCGTCTGAAAATTTTAAAAAAAAATATGTGGAAGAGTATTGTGTCTACGTTTATAGATTATTTGCTTTACTCATTGAAGTCCAGCCAGCCAACCAGAGTGCTTCCAGGTGTGTCAAATCCACTCGCGAAATAAAAGCCATATCCCAAGGGAATAAAATTCATATCTGAAAAAAAGGTACACACTCAAAAAAAAAAGCAAACAAAATAACAGACACTATGTATGAATGACATCGTGGCGAGACGATTGACGCATTCAGGGAAGACCAGATTTTAAGGACATGCTGAGAGCGTCCATTTTCCGATTGATCTTAGCTTAAAATACATGTCTCTTTTATCTACTTCTGATAGTAGTGAACTATAATTACTGGTTTTTTTATCGTCAGAACAGGCGTGAGGGTCTTTTGAGGTTTGTAAGCTACCATACTCAGCCTGGAAACTGATCCCGTCTCTCCGGTCTGTCTGGCGCTGACAGTGATACCGTTGTCACT
Organism: Conus betulinus; assembly: GCA_016801955.1. NCBI lineage: Eukaryota > Metazoa > Mollusca > Gastropoda > Neogastropoda > Conidae > Conus > Conus betulinus. The sequence continues at coordinate 159,490 of JADBJO010002015.1, read as the reverse complement.
TCGCCTGGATGAGGTCTGCTCACGTCATCGACTGGTCAACGGGTTCGTAGGAACAGGGTCTGTCTAATCATGTATTGTGCTGTCTGGTACAGGTTGGAGTGGAGTGTGGTGAGGTGGAGGGGCCACACGCCTCAATCAGGAGTTTATTCTGAATCAATATAATACGTCAGGATTTTGTTTCTGAATCAGTATAATACATCAGGGTTTTGTTCTGAATCAATATAATACGTCAGGATTTTATTCTGAATCAATATAATACATCAGGATTTTGTTCTGAATCAGTATGATATATCAGGGTTTTGTTCTGAATCACTATAATACACCGGGATTTTGTTCTGAATCCATGTAATCAGGATTTTGTACTGAATCAATATCATACATCAGGATTTTGTTCTGAAGCAATATGATACAACAGGATTTTGTTCTGAATCAATATGATACATCAGGATTTTTGTTCTGAATCCATGTAATACATCAGGATTTTGTTCTGAATCAACATGATACATCAGGATTTTGTTCTGAATCACTATAATACATCAGGATTTTGTTCTGAATCAATATAATACATCAGGATTTTGTACTGAATCAATATGATACATCAGGATTTTGTTCTGAATCAGTATAATCCATGTCAGCGTTTTGAAGCCTACCATAGATTTGAGCCAGCATTTAAATGTGAAATTGATAACTGATCAAAATAACAACTCCCCACCAATTATTTCCCTTGTTCTTGGGGGGATTTCTACCGATGACATCACCTACAATCTTGGAATTCATGGCCTTCCCCTAGCTGACGTCACATTTCAGGCCTTTGCACTCACCCGTGACCCCTATCTTTGCGCCAGGTGAAAGCCCCCAAATAGTCCCATTCCTTTGATGTTAATGTCTCATTGGAACCACCTGGCCTGTGTAACTCGATCGCCACACGAAAGAAAACGAGGAGAATCAACTTTCAGACACAATGAAAAATTAACTAAACGATCTAACACACCAGTCTATAAATACTCGACTCCTTAAGCAAGGCCTTGGGGACATTAATTTGTGGTGTTCAACCAGTGGAGTGTGATGGAGTGGAGTGGAATCGAGAGGAGAGGAGAGGGGAGGAGTGGTGTGTGTCGGGTTGTGTAGTATAGCGTAGGACAGATTCTCTGTGTGAAATGTGAACTCCTGTCCCAGCTCTGCCTAAATGGCTTTTTTTTTCTTCTTTCTTTTAGTGTCCACAATCATCATGTTCATAATTCTGACACTTTTGTGTGTATGATTATTTTTTCACTAAGGCACCCATGCTCTAAGGTGCATGCTATGTGTAACGTGTGCCATCCATAGCAACGGTCAAACTGGCCTTCTCTTCCGAAAGTTGGTGATGGGATTTTTTACGTGTGTGCAAGATGTTGTGCGTGCGTTCACCCACGGAACCTCGGTTTATAGTCTCATTCGAAGGACTGTATGGGAAATAGAGTCAGAACCAATGTTATCTCCAAGGAAAAAAAACCCCTGTACCGAAACGGCCCGGCGGAGATCCGAACCCGCAACCCCAAGATTACGAGTCCGGCGCTCCACCAACTGAGCTATTCCGGCCCCCTATTTCCCGTACTACGTACAATTTTGTGTATCTATCGGTGGAATTTTCTACAAAGTGCATAGGACCTCGGTTTGTCGTCTCCTCCGAAAGACTAGCACCCGGCCCAACACTGGAAATTGCACAGCCAAATCAGAAGTACTGCTGAAAGTGATATGATTCTTGGGCTGTGGCGAAGGCAGGATGAGTTTCAGATAAACGGCCCCTTGACTACAAGAGAACTGCCAATTGGAGAGGCGCAAAAACTAGGTAACGCAAACCCTGAACTAAAAGAGAACTGCCAATTGGAGAGGCGCAAAACTAGGTAACGCAAGAACTAAAAGAGAACTGCCAATTGGAGAGGCGCAAAACTAGTAAACGCAAACCCTGAACTAAAAGAGAACTGCCAATTGGAGAGGCGCAAAACTAGGT
>JADBJO010002015.1:150000-152500 GCA_016801955.1 Conus betulinus | reverse complement strand
ACAATCTCTGTGGATTGCTGGTGCCGAGGCTACGGCGGGACGAGCCAGGCTGTGATCTGGAACGGGCAGCCGAAGTGAAGGAAACAGGGGCAAAGTCACCGGAATAGCACCAAAGATGGAACAGGAGAAGAAAAAAAAGTATCAGCTCGTTCTCAAAGCAGCACGTTGAAACGTCAATGGAAAGGACAAATCAAGAGACTGTAAGGCCTAGTTGTCCTCAAACAAAGAACAAATCAAGAGAGACCGTTAGGCCTAGTTGTCCTGAAACAAAGGACAAATCAAGAGACCTTTAGGCCTAGTTGTCCGGAAACAAAGGGCAAATCAAGAGACCTTTAGGCCTAGTTGTCCGGAAACAAAGGGCAAATCAAGAGACCTTTAGGCCTAGTTGTCCGGAAAACAAAGGGCAAATCAAGAGACCTTTAGGCTTAGTTGTCCTGAAACAAAGGACAAATCAAGAGACCTTTAGGCCTAGTTGTCCGGAAACAAAGGGCAAATCAAGAGACCTTTAGGCCTAGTTGTCCGGAAACAAAGGGCAAATCAAGAGACCTTTAGGCCTAGTTGTCCGGAAACAAAGGACAAATCAAGAGACCTTTAGGCCTAGTTGTCCTGAAACCCTGATTGTGATGAAGCAGCATGTTAAAACATCAATACAAAGGACAAAATGAAGAGACCTTTAGGCCTAGTTGTCCGGAAATAAAGGACAAACTGAGAGATCTTTAGGCCTAGTTGTGCTGAAACCCTGATCGTGATGCTCCCTGTTGACTGCAGGCACTGGGGCTGCGACTGACAGAGGTTAGGGGTAGCTGTGTATTGGAGAAATTAAAAAAAAAATCATAATGACTCCACCGAACAATGTGGACAAACGAATCATTAGACAAAATATGACGCGTTTCGACCTGGTAGGTCTCCTTCAGGCAAAAGAAAACAACACTCAGGACAACACGAAAAACAAAGAACAAGCAATCACTTGTCTTTGTCGACTTCGGCGCAAGATGGGCGTTGAATGAAAGGCAGACTTTCCTTTATGATGACTTCAAACAAAGACTGGTTAGTGAACGGCAAGTCCTTACGGGCCTCAAGCTAACAGAACGTCGTCGATCTCGCCATCCAGCAGATAGTTTACATCAACTTTCGCTGTGCGTCGCCTAACATGTTTGCGCGCCGTATGTCACGAGGCACCGGGGGACCCACGCTTTTTTGTGAAGAAATAAAGTCGTTCCGTGACTGGGTTTTATTTATTTTTTTTTCTTCATTTCTGTATTTTCTACTCGTTGGCTTCGGGGATGTATGATTGTCTTCTGTGAAGGAATACAGCCTCGCTGTACGTCTTGAGTCTCCTGGGAGCCATGTTTTTTTCGTATAGGAAGAAAACTTTAACGTGCGCCAGACCCATTTTTTTTTTTTTTTTTTTTTTTTTTTTTAAGATCAACCAAAAAGCTTCGCCACTCGTTGTGGGTCTGCAGGGACCCATGCTTTTTGTGAAGGACCTCAGCCTTTCCTTACCTCGACGGTCTCCAAGGACCTTTTTTTTTTTTTTTTTTTTTGTTTGTTTTGTTTTTGTTTGTTTTGTTTTTTTTCCCTCTCTTCTGAAAGACGTTCCGTACATCGTAGCTCTCCATGGACCCATATCGTTTTCAGGGTATTGCCTTGTCGTGACTGTGTGTGTTGTTTTATTCTTTGTTGTTGTTGTTGTTGTTGTGTTGTTGTTGTTGCTGTTGACAAAAACAGACAATTTTTGGTACAGATGCTGGCCGATGCTTTATGGATTACGTCATAAAATTTAGTAGAGAGAACGTAGAAAAAAAAAAAAAAAAAAAAAAACCTCAGGACTCAGTCCTTATGTGGAAATTATGACTGTGGGTAATTGAATACCCTCAACGTTTTGACAAAGTGAAGTCCGCTAGGATGAGGGATTGGGGGAAGGGGGGGGGGGGCTGGGGTGGGGGTGGGAGGGGACATGGAAGATGAGGCTACGAGGAGATACTACACAAATAGATGAATAATAGTAGTAGCTATGAGGACCATTCAATACATGAAGTGAATTGTTCTGTGTAAGGACTTCTAATACAGGTAGATCTTCATGACTAATTCAGTGTGCTGTCCCAACAGATATGCTTCAACTGCTGGAAATGTCCTCCACTGTGCCTGTTCTGTCAGACTGAATGATGTCGTCAACTGATTTGATCAAGGCTGGAGATCTCACCTCTGTAGGCCTGCATGACCTGTCTTCGTCACCAACACTGCTCCGCCCTTCTCTGAATGATTTGGCCCATTTGCAGACATTTTATTCTGAAACATGCTGTTCTAAAGACAGCAGACATTCTTCTGCGAATTTCATTTGGTTTGCACTGTTCAGCTACCAAAAATGTTATTACTGATCTCTGTTCAATCCTAGAGCATGTTTCCAGGTCGGCCATTTTGTATAATCTGAAAACTGAAAAGAAAAGAAAAATGAAACAAAATGAAACGAATGACAGTAAAACAGTTATTAAAAAAAAAA
>JADBJO010002015.1:137500-145000 GCA_016801955.1 Conus betulinus | reverse complement strand
ATTTCATCGTTTAGTACATGCAGGGTGACTCTTGAACGTCGGCTACCACAATCGTAATGATTAAGTTCAAAGTAGATTTAATCAAACCACATTCAGCCCCGCCAGTCTTACAGATCGATTGTATCGATGACGTTTTCAACCCCAAACTCTTGTCATGTTTGAAGTACTCTTTCAAATACTCTTTTGTGTGTTGATTTGTAGTTTGACTCATTTTTGAACAAACAACACTGCAGTCTGTTGGAGCCTTCTTCTCACCTTGCTTAGCTGTCACACACTCACACAAAAATGACACATTAGGAGGGATAGCAGTCACACACTCACGCGAATGACACGTTAGGAGGGATAGCAGTCACACACTCACACAAATGACACATTAGGAGGAATAGCAGCATTAGGAGGAATACCATTTGTCATATTTTACAGAAGGCCTGTTTTGAAAAGAATAAAAAAAGGTTTTTTTTTTTTCATAATGTGCAAATATTCGACTCGCCTTAGCAACACACTCCATACCCTCCCGTTCTGCTGATTTCATGACCGGGAAGTAAGTTTCCCCGACGCCTGTCCAGCCGGCCCTGTCCGCGAGTTCACGAAAGGCCCAGTGACGTGTGCTGGCCGCAGCTGGCTATGCCCGTCAACTACGATCACTGGTCTGAACATTCATTTCGACCTGTTGTGACAGAACAGCTGTCACAGAGGCAAATTTGGTGGAAAACGATAGCAGTCCACACTATGATCGCGTGATGGCATAGTACCTACTGTAGGCGAGTATTATGCCACTGTCCCCGAAATCTGGCGAAGGCATGTCGGAAATATGAACCTTAGAGATTAAGAAAGAAAAAATCCAAAAGCACTTCTCATAAAAGATATTAGTTCATTATAGTTCAGTCCCTTGCGGATTCATTCCAAGAACTGGCCCTCAGCACTTGTGTCTTCAGGTCTTATCTTTTTATATTTTCTACTTTGCACAAGAAAATGTAGCTTATTTTGTTGTTTTTCATAATCTTCTTTTGGTTCTTAGGTGGGACCTTTGGTTACTTTTTTTTTTAATACAACAAACATACTATAGTATTGCGCACACCAGCCTTTTTTGGGATAGCATTCTGCTTAAAATGTAAAAGCCAGATGATGTAGGTATATCTAACCAGCAGTTATAATACGATTTTTAATTGCTTATATAAGGAAATTGTTTTACTTTTGTAGCATATTCTAAGCTTCTCGAAGGCTCGTTTTGAGAATCGTTTATTAATACCGTTTACCAATTCAAGCACCGACAAAATTTTCTACTGCAACAGATATGAATATTTATCGCTGTCCATATTTCCAATTTAAGACAGAAAAGCAAGTTTTGTTCATAATTCTGTATTTCTCGCTGTCACTGTAACACTCTAAGTTCTATATATATGGAATGCTCAGTTACTTATCCTTGGAATTAATCAGTTTTATTTACATATGTATATAGGACATGACATTATCGTCATTATTAGTATTTTAGATATTCTCTGTGCATGCGCTGTTCACAATTCGGAATGTTCGATTTGTTTTTTTCTGTCCTATGATTGCTACTGAATTAAGTAAGTGGGTAAACAATTAAGTAATCAATCAATTCAATAATACGGGAGAAGAAAAAGCTTTCATCCTGGCGGAAACGCTGCTCGTTAACAAGACAATTCGTTTTGCGATGAGACAATGAGTTGACGTTTCAAGAAGTACTGACTTTTATGTGTCAAGTTCTGACGTTGATGTGTTTGGGTACTGACGAATTGTGCTCATCTCTGGTTTGCCAAGAAGAGAAGTTCTGTTGTTTAGGCGTTTGATGATTGTTAAACATGGCGTCACTAAGACCAGTATAACTGCCCATGACTGCACTTAAAAAAAACTAGACCCTGGAACAGTAGAAAACTCATATGACCTTCACCTTTGGACCTATCCAGGTCATGAACAATTTAAAAAAAAAAAAAAAAAAAAAACGCTTGACCGATGAGACCTGTGTCAAACGGGACTTTAGAAACTATATGTCGTGCCGAAATAAAACCGAGGTTTTATTTTCTCTTTTTCATTTTTTTTTTTTTTTTCCTATTTTTATACCAGCCGTATGACATACTTTTTTACCGGATGGGTAGGTTTTCGAAGCTATTTCGCGTATATTTTCGTTTTGAAACGTGCTTGGGAAACTGACATCATGTTTGTTTTTTAAACAAATCTCTCTGATTGACGTGTGACTGACAGCTATACCTGCTTTTAATGAAAACCGATTAACTGGTTAAAAGACAGCCCCAGCCTACAGAAATTCTTAACATCGCCCCCTCCCCCTCCCCTCCCATCCCCCACCACCCCCACTGCCGCCCTCCCCCCCCCCCCCCCCCCCCCCCCCCTCTCCATCTCCTCCTGCCCCCATCCCCTTAAAAAGAAAGAAAGAAAGACAGTCTTCATTTCTGATCGATTTTTTTTTCTCTTCCCTGCTTGGTCTCTACGGTGTGCGATATCATGATCGAAGACCGACATGTAAAAAAAAGGAAAGAAATAAAAAAAAAAAAAAAGAAAGAAAGAAAGAAAAAAAAAAAAAAGAAAAGAAAAGAACACGTACACACCAGATAAAATCTCACGGGCGATTTTATTTCGTGCAGCAGGCTCTATTGTTCAGCACGGTTTGATGATTCATTTCGTGCAGCAGGCTATAATTATTGTTCAGTACAGTTTGATGGAAAGCTGGTGTTTCGACCTCGGCGGTTTTTTTTTTTTTTTCTTTTTTTTTTTTTTTTCCCGTCTGACATACCTCACAACGAAACAGCTGAAAAGAAATCCATCGATCTGAATTCATTTCACCTCTATTGAAAACGTGTTGCATAGGTTCTGAGACTACACTACCTGTAAACTTTTATGTCTCCGAAGACTCTATGAATTAACAGCAAAGAAAATCGAACTTAATCTATTTTAGTGTGGGCGAATGTTTTGTTTTGGGTTTTTGTTCTTTTTTTTTTTGTTTGTTTTTTCGTTTTTTTTTTTTTTCCCTTTGTTTCGTTTTTGTTTTTATTTTTGTTTGTTTCATTTTTGTTTTGTGGTTATGTCCCCCATGTAACCAGTCTATGAACAAGAGTTACCATTATATGAACTCTTTAAATATTTAATACGCAACATGACCAGTTTTTGCTCCAACATTCAGTAAAACCATTTGAATTATTCTATTGGCATAAACACAGACAGTATTGATCTTCACCACCCCTGCCTTCATTGTCCTGTCACGTCGGCATGCAAAACCAATCAGCCAATCAATACTGAGTCAAACAGCTAATCGATTACCAGTAAATCTGCCGGTCATTAGGTATGTAAATAAGAAAGAAATGCACTCATCTGTAGAATGGTGTGCTGTGTGTATTGTCGACTTAGACTGATGTTTTGCTCTACCAGATTCTTCTCCTCCTCCTCCTCCTTCTTTTCTTTTTTTTCTCTTTCTTCTCTTCTTCTTTCTTCTTCTTCTTCTTCTTCTTCTTCTTCGCCACTATACACCACCACCACCACCTATTTTCTTCTTCTGCTACGGTCTTATCTGTCCTCTTTCTTTACTCTCTTTCGTTTCTTTCTCTTTCTTCTTTCTTCGTCTTTTTCGTCCTTCATTCTGGTTCGGGTGTCTTTCTTTCTCTCTTCCCTTCTTTCTTCTTCTTCCTCTCTCTTTTCTTTCTTTGCTCCCTACTTTCTTCTTTCCTTTTCTCTCTTTCTTTGCTCTCTTCGTCTTCTTATCTTTCTTCCTATCTGCTTCTCTCTTTCTCTTCTCTTTTTTCTCTTTCTTTCTTCTTACTTTTTCTTTCTTCTTTTTCTTCTTCTCCTCTTCTTCTCTTTTCTCTCTTTTCTCTTTCTTCCTTTTTCTTTCTTTTCTTTCTCTTCTTCTTTTTTCTTCTTTTCTTTTTTTCTCTTTCTTTTTTCTCTCTCTTTTTTTCCTTCTCTCCACTTTTCTTCTTTCTTCATTTTTCTTCCTTCTTTTTTTCTTATTCTTTTCTTCTTCTTCTTTCTTCTTTGTTCTTCTCTTTCATTTCTTCTCTTTTCTTCTTTTCCTTTCCTTTCTTCTTTCTTTTTCTTCTCCTTCTTTCCCTATCTTTCTGGTGGCTTTCTTACTTCTCTCTCTCTCTTCCCCCTCCTTCCCACCCTTCTTCTGATTCCTTCTTCTTCTTTCTTCTTTCTCACTCCTCTTTTTCCTCTCTTCTTTCAATCTTCTTCTTTTTTCTCTTTTCCTCGCTTTTTTCTTTTCTTCCTTCTCCCTTTCTTTTCTTTCCTTCTTCCACTTCTTTTTTTTCTTCTTCTTTCTATTTCTCTCCATCCCCTTCATTCTTCTCTTCTTCTTCTTCTTACTTTTTTCCTCCACTTTTCTTCTATTCTTCTTTCTTTCTCTTCCACTTTCTTTTCTTTTTTCTACTTCTCTTTTCTCTTCCTTCTATTTGTCTTTCTTTTCTGTCTTTCTTCTGTCTTGTCTTTTTTCTATCTCTCCTTCTTCTCTCTCTTCTCTTGAACTCCTACTCTCTGTCTTCTGCTAATACTTCTCTCTTTTCTTTCTTCTTTTCTTTCTTTTCTTTTTTTCTTTTTCTTCCTTCTTCTTTCTCTTCTTTCTTTTCTTTTTGCCTTTCTTCTTACTCTTCTACTTTGCTCTATCTTTTTCTTTCTGCACTCTACTTGTTTTCCGCTTCACCTTTTTCTATCCATCTTTTGTTTTCTTTCTCTTTACTTTCTTTTTTTTTTCTTTTTTTTTTTGGGCTTGTCCTTCCTTCTTGTTCTTCTTTCTCTGACACTTCTTCCTCCTTCTAATCTTTTTTCCTTCTTCTTTTTTCCACTCTCTATTTTTCTTTCCTCTCTCTTCTCTCTCTTCTCTATTTCGTTCTCTTCTTCTTCTCTCTTCTTCTTTCTCTTCTTCTCTCTCTTTTCTCACTTGCACACACACACACACACACACCACCCTCATTTCTTTCTTCTTTTCCTTTCTTCTTCTTTTTCTCCACCACTTGCTTCACACCACCTTTCTGCGCCACTGCGCACCCCCATGTCGTCTCTTCAACCTTCACAAGCTGTCACCACACACACACAAACCCACACATTTCACAACGCCGGTTGCACACTCACCACTTGCACCACACTCCTTCTTTGTTCACACACACACACATAGACTTTTCTTTCTTTTCTTCTTTCTTCTTCTTCTTTCTTCTCTCCTTTCTTCTCTCTTCTTAGGTAGAGGGACGACAGACAGACTAGCCAGACCGTCAGACAGACAACATACTCTCTTTATGATTCTCGATATGCTCGTGATTGATGTGATAATTAAAAAAGTTGGATGTTATGATTAGTATTGCTTCTTCTGCTTCGTTTTCTTAATTTGATTCTTCTTGGGAGAAAAAACACATATCGCTCTTCTTCCTTGTTCTTTTCTTTGTCTCCTTCTTCTCTCTTTCTTTTCTTCTCTCTTTCTTCTCTTTCTATCTTTCCTTCTTCTTTCTTCTTCTTTCTTGTCTCCCCTTGACTTCGACTGTGTGTCTTGCCCACATCGTTCTTCTTCGTTCTTCTTCTTCTTCTTCTTCTTCTTCTTCTTCTTCGTCTATCTTCTTCGTTGTCGTCTTCTTTTCGTCGTCTTCTTGCTGTCTTCTTTCGTCCTTCTTCTTCTGTCTGTTCTTTCTTTCTTCCTTCTTCTTCTTCTTCCTTCTTCTTCCTCCCCAAGTTCGTGTTGCTGCTCCTGTCCTTTGTCTTATGTTTTGTCTGTGGTGTCCGATAATGACGTGCCGTGTACGAGAGCCAGAGGGCGTGGGACGGGAGAGGAAACCGGGGGAGGAGAGAATGATTGTCTGGCAGAGAAGGACCAGGGGGCAGATGAGGGATGGAGACAGCGCACGTTTTAAAGGGCAGATAAAGCAGGGAAAGGTGGGGGAATGAAGTGGGCACGCTGGTAAACAAGGAAAGACACCAGATGAACGGGAGTGGCACAGAGTCAGAAGCAAGGGTAATTAGAGAAATGAAAAACTAGGAGATGAAGGGAAAGCACAACCTCTGCCACACTTTTTTTTTTCTATGGGAGGTAATATACGAATTGAAAGGGTTACTTCCCCTATACTTTTTTTTTTTTTTTGTAATACGATAAGAAAAACGCAAAATAATGTGTGTTTTATGTCACTACAATTTTTTCTTACTCCAGAAAAAAACAATTCTGAATAGATAAATTCTTAAGTCGTGAAAAGTAGCGTCATAGTGTTCATTTTCAGTGAAAAAGTTTAAAACAATGCTTCTGAACGGATCCGGATCCGATTTTTTTTTCTTCATCCCCACGACGGATCCGAACCCCAAATGTAATGAGATCGTACTTTGGCGGCGGCGTTCTGTTTAATTGGAATCGGTTTTTAGGGCTGGCTTTTTTTACGCAGTCTTACTGACAAACAAACAAAGAGATTTTAGTGAAAATATCAACTCCTTAACTGGATTGATTTCGACTAAAAAGAAATAGATGAACCTCGTAAAGTAGATAGCTAGATAGATGAAGAAATCAACAATAACCGTGACAGATCAGTAAAGTTGGGGACGTGGGTGTGAGAAATGTGTAGCGCAGATTTTAAAATGTTCCACAAAATGTTGAAAAAAAGATTTTGACTAAACGAAAGAGAGCTCAAATGCATGGCAGCAAGCTAAAAGCTCTAGCTGATGCTATGGTAACGCCGCCGCCGCCCACGAAGAAGAACAATGCTTAAGAACTAGCCACTCCCAGTTTGAGAGAGAGAGAGAGAGAGAGAGAGAGAGAGAGAGAGAGAGAGAGAGAAGAAGCTGAGCAGCAGACAGGAGCTATATATACATGACCAGACTGCTGATAGTGCTACAAAGTCTGGCACAATTCTATGACTGGCTGCCCCTCCCGCTTTTTCCCTTCTCTGTCTGTCTGTCTGGCTGTCTGTCTGTCTGTCTGTCTGTCTGTCTGTCTGTCTGTCTGTCTGTCTCTCTCTCTCTCTCTCTCTTTCCTCTCTCTGTCTCTCTCCTCTCTCTCTCCTCTCTCTCCGATCTCTCTCTCTCTCTCTCTCTCTCTCTCTCTCTCTCTCCTCTCTCTCTCTCTCTCTCCTCTCTCTCTCTCTCTCACTCCTCTTATGTCTGTATCTCACTCTGTCTCTCTTCTCTCTCTCTCCCGATTATCTCTGTCCCTCCACCCTCTCTCTCTCTCTCCTCTCTCTCTCTCTCTCTCTCTCTCTCTCTCTCTCTCTCTCTCTCTCTCCTCTCTCTCTCAATTCTTATGTTTGACTGCAGATTCCTAGCTCTGATTCAAGCTCTTATCTCTGTTTCTGGATTCCGTAACGTTTTTGTTGATAACATTATTAGACCGGAAGCTTGCGCGCGCGGGTGTAGGCATGTGTGTTTGTGTGTGTGCAATCACGAAGGAATGCGTGTGCACGCGCACAAAAAAAAAAAAAAAAAAAAAAACGCCCACGCCAAAACGCACGCTGACTCTTGACATTATGTTTATGACCTCTCGGCGGTCGTTCTCGCTCTTTC
>JADBJO010002015.1:120000-122500 GCA_016801955.1 Conus betulinus | reverse complement strand
GTCTGTGTCTGTGTGTCTGTGCTGTATATATGTGCGTGTGTGCTTACCATCAACATACACACATGTCACCAAACATACTCTTTAACCGAAGGCTGTAGGACAGAGTGATAGAGTTTGAACTACCGTAACTATGGCACTGCTCTGCAGTGCCAGCAGGTCCTGTCCCAGACTGGCCTCACCACCTGCCTTTAAGACCCAGTGACTCATTTAGGGACACGTTTTTTTCTGTCGGTTGTGATAATATACTCGACTGGAAAGAAAAAGGCGGTTTGAAGTTAATGCATCCTTCACGAGGTGTGTCGTGTTGACATGCCAGATTGTGTTTATTATCTCGCTCCTGCCTCTCTCTCTCTCTCTCTCTCTCTCTCTCTCTCTCTCTCTCTCTCTCTCTTCTCTCTCTCTCTTCATGTTACTTTTTTCTCGTATCGTATTCTAGTTCTAGTTACTTTTTGCATGTTTCTTTTGTTGCCTCATCTTATTTTCCATTGTTGACCCTACTCAGGGCGAGGACTGGATGTAGAAAAAGCACATCAGTGCTTATCTATTATCCTCGTGAATAAAGAATTTTGTCTTGTGTTGTCTTGTCTTGTCTTTGTCTTGTCTTGTCTCTGTCTCTCTCTCTCTCTCTCTCTCTCTCTCTCTCTCTCTCTCTCTCTCTCTCTCTCTCTCTCTCTCTTCTCTCTTCTCTGTCCTGTTCCCTCTCTCTCTGTGCTCTGTGTGCCTCTCTCTCTCTCTGTCTCTGTGTGCCTCTCTCTCTAGCTCTCTCTCTCTCTCTCTCTCTCTGTCTCTCTCTCTGTCTCTCTCTCTCTCTCTCTCTCTCTCTCTCTCTCTCTCTCTCTCTTCTCTCTCTCTCTCTCTCTCCCATGTTTTTCAATGTGACAGTTTGCTGTGCCTGTAATTTGTGTTCACATACACCTTCAAAAGGGGCAATGGCCTTATTGAATCAAATCATCCATCCATCCATCCATCCATCCATCTCTCTCTCTCTCTCTCTCTCTCTCTCTCTCTCTCTCTCTCTCTCTCTCTCTCCTCTCCCCTCCCCCTCCCTTACTGAGGAGAAACAAATCAGGTTTCGAAATACCGGTATCTGACCAGGAGTTATATGTTAGTAAATTTCCTCCCCATTGGAGATTGTCTCCCCCTTGGAGACTATAAGCTTGCTGAAGGCTCATTTTGAGAAGCATTTATTATTCCCCATTCACCCTCTCAAGCATATACTGTTAGTTAGGCAGAATTAACTACCACTGCAGATATGTATGTTTATCTCCCCTTATTTCTTCACTCTAAGACATACGAGCAAGCTTTGTTTTGTAATTGAACATTTCTTGCAGTCATCGCAAACACCAAGCTGCTCTGTAAGTTGCTGGAATGGTGCTACGTTACTTATCCTTGGATTTATTAGTATATTATAGATATATAGATAGATAGATATATATAGATAGATAGATGTCTCTCTCTCCTGCTCACGTACACGCCTCTCAGGCATAAGGTATGTCTACATGTGAGTAGGTATGCACGTGTGTGTGTGTGTGTGTGTGTGTGTGTGTGTGTGTGTGTGTGTGTGTGTGTGTGTGTGTGTGTGTGTGTGTGCGAGCGCGCGAGCGAGCATGCGTGCACGTGTGTGTGTGTGGGGAGGGAGGGGTGTGCATTCGTTATGTGCGCGTGCTGGGAGGAGAGGGTATATGATGGCGAGAAGTACGGGGTGGATTAGGTGCGGGGTATGTATATGCACGTGCACGCAGCTGTGTAGATATACAACGAGGCACATGCCGAGCATCTCACTGAACTGAAGAGAGTGAGTGCGTGCACTTTCTCTGATGTGTCTTGACACTTACAGTGTTGCCCTCCCGCCCCCTCTGTCTGTCTGTCTGTCTGTCTGTCTGTGTCTGTCTGGTCTGTGTCTGTCTGTCTGTCTGTCTGTCTCTCTCTCTCTCTCTCTCTCTCTCTCTCTCTCTCTCTCTCTCGCTCTCTGATACTGTTCGTTCTCAGATTGCCTGATGGTGGTACGTGGTGGTGTAATTAGTGAACTCTGTTCTGGTGATTCTGAATAGAATCCGCCTAAAGGGAGAGAGAGAGAAAAGGAGGGAATGGGGGGGGGGGGGGGGACAGACAGGCAGTGGATGCACAGGGCCGGACGAAGCGAGGGGGGGGGAGTGGAAGGGAGCGGTCCGGGGTTCTGGACCCCTCATACTCCCCCCTCCCCCCCCCCCCCCCCCCCCCCCCCCCCTTCCCCTCCTTTTCACACACACGCACTCTCTGGCTGGCAAAACTTGCAATTTTGGCCCGTTGCCTCGCTCCCTGCACCCGTAAAGGACCCAAGATCCCATTTGGAACCCCCCCCCTTCCCCCCGCAGCTCTTTCTCCTATAAAGCATCCAGCCTCTGGTGAGGGTGAGGTGGAAACCGCCCTTTGGACACCAGCTCTTTCTCATATAAAGCATCCAGCCTCTGGTGAGGGTGAGGTGGAAACCGCCCTTTGGACACCAGCTCTTTCTCATATA
>JADBJO010002015.1:112500-115000 GCA_016801955.1 Conus betulinus | reverse complement strand
GCCTCGGCCAGCCTCCGCGTGAAGTCTCCCTCAAGCAGCCCCAGCAGGACATCACCCTGAATCAGCCTCCATGTGATGTCATCTCCAGTCAGTCCCCTAACGATGTTGTTGCCGGTCAGCCTCTTCATGGGGTTGTCACTGGTCGGCCCGAGTCTGGATTTTTTAACTTTCAGTCCTCAGCAAAAGTCCACCTAGAGCCAGTCCTTTCATGACGTCATTCCGAACCAGCTCCTCCACGATGTCATCCCCGGTCATCCTCTGCATGAACCCAGCTCCAGTAGGTCCCTTCGTGACGTCATTCCCGGTCACTGCATCATGATGTCAACCAGATCTTACATCATGCCCGACGCCTTTCAGCTTCAGGCTGGTGTTGGCCTTGGTGCCGATGCTGACACCTCTACCTCAGCTCCAGAGGAGGGCCAGCCAGACTTGACCCTCCCGCTTCATCACCTGCTGTCACCAGTTCCTGGCGCCGCTCCCCTCGGGGTTATGGGAGAGGTTCTCCCCTACCAGGTACCCAACATCAAGACACTCCATCGAAAAATGTAGGTGTGGGTGGGAAGGGGAGGGGGTAAAGGGAAGACCATGGGGTCACGTCAACCCAAACTTAAAACGGTTCATGACAGTCAGCCGTCACCAGTGTTGACCAGAAGCCAGTCTAGCAGTGGACAAACTTCTTCCTGTCCAAAGCAGCAGAAGCTCCCCGGTGACTGGAACTGTAGACAATCCACAACTGATAACGCTGATAAATGTAACAAATGAGGCCAAAGCCCTGTAAACAGTAACAAAGTTCATGTTTCCAACGTTGGAACCAGTCAATCATTCAAAAATAGACCATTTGACAATCAAAACATGTTGGTGATGAAAAAGTTACTTTCATGTGCGGTCTTTAATATTGAAGGATTTGGGAGTATTACTCAAGGGTTAGGTTTGTCTTTTTTGTAAATAGCTATGATATTATTCTTTTGGTGAAAGCCTTTATTGTAACTGTACCAGAATTCTTTTTCCCTTCCCATAAGATTTCTATTTCCCCTGGTGTAAAGGTTTCAGACAGTGTTCATGGTCGTCTGTCTGGTGGTATTATCATCCTTGTGAGAAACGAACTTGTTAAAACATGTTTAAAGACTGAATATCGAATACGACAACATGATTCCTCTGAAGCTGTCTCATAAATTATAGGTACAAACACTGACTGTTTATTGTTAGGAGTTTACTTGCCACCTGAAAATTTTATATATTATGCTGAAACAAATATAAGTAATGGAGTTTCTATGCTGGAAGACTGCCTCTTTGAACTGATAAAAGTAAATTGTGATTTGCTACTGATTGTATTTGGCGACCTAAATTCCAGAACTGGCTCTGTAGTTCAGTAGTTCTCCAGTAGTTCTGACCCCGTGGACGAAAATGTGTGATATAGTATCCCATGTTGACTTCCAGTGTTCACAAAGTCCGGATGAAAGTATAACTAGGGAATCAAGAGATACTACTATGAACCCTTTTGGTCGTTATTTGATCACTGTGTGTGAAATGTTTGGTTTGTCTATTGTAAATGGCTTGCGAGCATTAAAATTTTAAGGCGATTTTACGTATATTTCTCTAACCGGTAGTAGTGTTCTAGATTACTTCATTGTTTCACGTGGGTTACTTTCTCGATGTGCCGACTTTAACATAGTTTATAAAAGTTGAATCTAAACATGCAGTGATGATTTTAGCTTTTACTAGCGACAGTAATGAATGTGTTGTAGAAAGAAAAGAAATTATCAAGACTACCATTTCGAAATATGAATGGGAGGACCAAAAACATGCTACGTTTTCCGCTTTGACGCAAACTGAGTATGTCCAAGGTCTGTTGAACGAGGCAACATTTTTAATTGAGTCTGACATAAACCTTGCCCTGTGCAGACTTCATGAGTGTTTCAGATATGCTGGGGAATGTATGAAGAAAACTATATTCCTTAGAACCGAGAAAAAGAGGGTCTGGTTTGACCTTGAGTGCAAACAAAGCAGAACATTATTAAGAATAGATTTACACAGGAGCTCAAGGTCCCATAATGATCAGGACAGGGCAGCAGATTGTGTAGGGAGAACAGCCTGTAAGGAGTTAATTAGGCAAAAGAAAAAAATGCCATAAAGAAAATATCACAATGTCTGTACAAGATAACTCGCAGAATCCCAAGAAACCCTGGGATACCATTCGATCTGTCAAACTAAATCTACCCAATCAATGATTTCCATTGAAGACTGGTATAACCACTTTGATAATATATTTGATAACGTTGCAAATGAAAATGCTCTGGGCAATGTCGGTAGCGATCGATTTGAATGTGTCTCCGACGCTGACTTTGACATTGATACTGACCCTCTAAACAAGAAAATACCTGATAATGAAATAAAAAGTGCAATCAAAGCAGTAAAGAGACAAAAGCGACTGGACCGGATGGTACGCTAGGAGAAATTTACAAATACAGTGTTGATATTATTGTACCTTTTTTTTAATTAA
>JADBJO010002015.1:87500-110000 GCA_016801955.1 Conus betulinus | reverse complement strand
CCCCCCTCCCTCCCTCCCCCCCCCCCCCTCTCTCTCTCTCTCTCGGTTTTAGATTCACCACATATTTGTTTGCATCAACATTATTATGATTGATGAACACGTTTCCAGGCGTCTGCGGCTCGTGTGTTTGTGGTTTGTCCTGACGTACATCAATAATTCACAGTCTCCCGCGCTTCAGGAAGGAAATGTGGAAACATGAACTTGCAAACGCCAAAGCACAAATCGCCTCTTTTTTTTTCTCCTGTGCTTTGCTTTCTCTCTCTCTCTCTCTCTCTCTCCTCCTCTCTCTCTCTCTCTCTCTCTCTCTCTCTCTCTCTCTCTCTCTCTCTCTCTCTCTCTCTCTCAGCCCTGATGCGGCCCTTTGCGGTCGGCTGGGCTATAAGCAACATTCCCTTACCTCTCTCTCTCTCCCTCCCTCCCCCTCTTCTTCCTTTTCCTCCTTCTTGTCTTCCTTAACCCTCTTCCTCCACCTTCTCTTTGTCTTCCCCCTTCTCCTCCTCCTCTTCTTCATGTTCTGGCTTCTCCTCGCTCCCTCCTTTTTTTTTTGTAAAGTCCTTCCTCTCTTTTCACCTACCTCCTTCTCCTCCTTCTCCTCCTCCTCCTTCTCCTCTCCTCACTCCCTCCTTTTTTTGTAAAGTCCTTCCTCTCTTTTCACCTACCTCCTCCTCCTCCTTCTTCTCCTCCTCCTCCTTCTCCTCCTTCCTCCTTCTCCTCCTTCTCCTTCTCCCCTCCTCCTCCTTCTTCTCCTCCTTCTCCTCCTCTCCTCCTTCTCCTCCTCCTCCTCCTTCTCATTCTCCTCCTTCTCCTCCTCCTCCTCCTCCTTCTCATTCTCCTCCTCCTCCTTCTCCTTTTCTCCTCCTTCTTCTCCTCCTTCTCTTCCTTCTCCTCCTTCTCCCCTCCTCCTCCTCCTCTCCTCTTCTTCTTCTCCCCTCCTCCTTCTCCTTCTCCCCTTCTCCTTCTTCTCATCCTCCTCCTTCTTCTCATCCTCCTCTCCTTCTCCTCTTTCTCCTCCTCCTTCTTCTCCTCCTTCTCCCCCTCCTCCTCCTTCTTCTCCTCCTTCTCCCCCCCTCCTCCTCCTCCTCCTTCTTCTCCTCCTCCTCCTCCTTCTCCTTCTCCCCCTTCTCCTTCTTCTCATCCTCCTCCTTCTTCTCATCCTCCTTCTCCTCTGTCTCGTCCTCCTGCTCCTTCTTCTCCTCCTCCTTCTTCTCCTCCTCCTTCTCGTCCTCCTCCTCCTCCTTCTCCTTCTCTTCCTCCTCTTCGTCATCCGTTTTACTCCTTTTCTCTTCCTTTTCCTTCGTCTTGTTTTCATCTCCTCTTCCTCCTTCTCCTCCTCCTCCTTCTTTTTAATATCTGCCTCCTCGTCTCCTCATCCAAGTTATCATCCTCAAGCACTTCCTCTGATTCCTCTCTCCCCTCTCTCTCTGTCTCTCTCTCTCCTTCTGTCTGTCTGTCTGTCTGTCTCTCTCTCTCCTCTCTCTCTCTCTCTTCCTGCCTCTGTCTCTGTCTCTCTCTGTCTCTCTCTCTGTCTCTCTCTCTCTCTCTCTCTCTCTCTCTCTCTCTCTCTCTCTCTCTCTCCTCTCTCTCAGTCTCTCTCTCTCTCTCTCTCTCTCATCTTCCTGTTCTTTCTCCTCGTCCTCTTCCCCTTCTCACTATCCCCCCCTCCCCCCCCCCCCCCCCCCCCCTCTGCCCTTTGACTTTCCGCTCTGCCTCCTCTTCGTTCGTTCCCTCCTCCTTTCTGCTTCCCCACCACTTCTTTTTTCAGCCGCTCTCCCCCTCCCCCCCCCCCCCCCCCCCCTTCTTCCTGTCCTCTCTCTTCCTCCCCATCTTTCTGTCCCTCCTTCTTCTTCTATTTCCCGCTCATAATTCTCCTCCTCCTCCTCCTCCTCCTCCTCCTCCCTCCTCCTCCTCCTCCTCCTTCTTCGTCTTCTTCTTCTTCTTGTTTTATTGGTCTTGCTTCTCATTCTTTTACTTCGACTATTTATATCTGTGGGTTCTAGTGATTGCGCGCGCGCGCGTGTGTGTGTGTGTGTGTATGCGTGCGTGCGTGTGTGTGGATGGTTGAGTATATGTTTGTGGTCGTGTGTGTAGGTGGGTGTTTCTGTGTGGGTAGGTGGACGGGAGACAGACAGACAGACAGACAGACAGACAGACAGATAGACAGGTGATGGTGGTGACAGAAGCTCCACCAGACATTAAGTTTGCTGATGCAGGTTGTCAACTGTTTTTCGCTCTTCTTCACTTCTCCTCATTTTCCCTCATCCCTCCCAACTCTTCTCCCCCCCCCCCCCCCCCCCCCCCCCCCCCCCCGGTTTGTCCCCACACACTATTTCTGTCCGTCTCTCTCTCTCTCTCTCTCTCTCTCTCTCTCTCTCTCTCTCTCTCTCTCTCTTTCTCTCATTCTCTCTCTCTATTTATTTTGTTTATCATTTTTTTTTTTCTATATTCATGTGGTGTAAGCGAATGAAAACTCAACTTAACTTCATACCCTTTCTTTCCCCCCAGCAGAAGCGAGAGAGAGATAGAGAGAAAGACCAAGAGCGAACCGCAACTCTCACGAAAAAAAAAAAAAAGAAACAACGACACTTCCTGCTGTCTACTTCCGCTTCCACTTCCCGGCATATCGCCCTTCTCCTCCTCACAAACACACATCCACCCACCCCACCCACCTCCTCCTCACCCTCCCCCCCCCCCGTCCCGAACCCCATCCCCAACACCACCACCACCTTCAATACCCACTCCCCCCTCCTCCCCCCCCCCCACCTGAAAAAAAAAGACCCTCCTCCTATACCACCCCCCCCCCACCCCCACCCCCGCAATCCTCATCATGGAGATGGACTTCGAGTTGCTCTACCGCTTCGTCATCGCGGTGGACATTCTCCTGTGCGCCGCCATCATCGTGTGCAACCTGGTTCTCCTGTTCTCCATCCTGTCCTGCAAGCGGGCGCGCGCGCGCGCACGCGCAACGTGATGCTGGTGAGCGTGTGCATCGCCGATCTGTTGGTGGGCGCCTTCACCCACCCCATCTACATCCACTCCTACCACACGGGAACTCTCTTCCACTCGTGCGAGATGCACATCCTCATGCAGCTCATCGGAGACTACTCGCAGGTCAGTCGGTGGATGGGGGTGGGTGGGGGGAGGGGGGAGGGTGAGTGGGGTGGGGGGGGGGTGGGATGGGGTGGGTTCTAGGAGGGAAAGGGAGGGGGAGAGGGGCGGAGGAGGGAGGATGCTGGAGGTGGAGAGGGGCGGGATGGTGGGGTGTGAGGAGAAAAGGGAGGGGAGAGAGAGAGGGGGGGGGGGAAGAGAGTGAGTGTGTGAGTGTGTGTGTGTGTGTGTGTCTGTGTGTGTGCGCGCGCGCGCATGCGTGCGTGCGTGCGTGCGTGTGTGTGTGTGTGTGTGTGTGTGTGTGTGTGTGTGTGTGTGTGTGTGTGTGTGTGATATTTGAAGAGAGGGCGTGTGTGTGCGTGCGTGTATGTGTGTGTGTGTGTGTGTGTGTGTGAGTGTGTGTGTGTGTGTGTGTGTGTGTGTGTGTGTGTGTGTGTGTGTGTGTGTGTGTGTGTGTGATATTTGAAAGAGAGGCGTGTGTGTACGTGCGTGTGTGTGTGTGTGTGTGGTGTGTGTGTGTGTGTGTGTGTGTGTGTGTGTGTGTGTGTGTGTGTGTGTGTGCGTGCGTGCGTGTATGTGTGTGTGTGTGTGTGTGCGCGCGGGCGCGCGCGCATGCGTGTGCGTGCGAGCGCTGGCATGCCTGTGTGTATTATTAGAAAGATTACAGCGAATCCAAAATCATGCAGCCCGAGTCGTCTGTAGAGCAGGAAAATATAATGACATTTCGCCTCTACCTCACTCTCTTCGCTGGCTATCTGTCTCAAACCGTATCTCGTACAAAATCTCAACTCTCACTTTCTCTGCTCTCTTTGAAAACGGACCTTCTTCTCTCTCAGATCTCCTTAAAATCTACACCTCCTCTCGCAGCTACGCTCCTGTGCTGACGACAGCCTTCAGCGAATGACTCGCTTCAGGACTACTACTGGTGAAAGATCTTTCTCTTTTCAAGCTCCAGCGACGTGGAACAGACTGCCAGACTCTCTTAGACATTCAGATTCTATCTCCTCTTTCAAGTCTAAACTTAAAACCCATCTATTTTCTCATAATTAGTCAATGCTGGGAGGGGGGGGGGGAGGTGGGGGGGGGGGGGGGGGGGGTTACAACCTAACTCATAGCCGTCTGGGCCTTTTCAAATGTAGTGTATTTGAATGTTGTCTATTACATGTATTTGTTGTATGATTGAACGTTGTAGGATTTAGCTTTTTCAAGAGATACTTGAAAAATAAGTGATGTCATACTCGTAGGATTAGGATTTGTTAGTTATTGTAGTAATAGCATTTGTAGTTGGGTGTAAGGTGTACTATTGTATATATGAGAAGGGTGAATGTAGTGTGATTTTATAAAGCGCTTAGAGAAATTCGTTTGATTTAGCGCTATATAAGAACCAGCAGCAGCAGTAGTAGTAGTAGTAGTAGTAGTAGTAGTAGTAATAGTAGTATTTGTATGTGTGATTGAAAATGAGAATGAGGTTCAATTGTCATGAAAATTATATGGAGCATTTACAGGCGTTACAAATGAGAACACCAGCAAACTGATGCTAATTGGAATGTGTGTGTGTGTGTGTGTGTGTGTGTGTGTGTGTGTGCGTGCGTGCGTGCGTGCGTGCGTGCGTGCGTGCGTGCGTGCGTGTGTGTGTGTGTGTGTGTGTGTGTGTGTGTGTGTGTGTGTGTGTGTGTGTGTGTGTGTGTGTGTGTGTGTGTGTGTGTGTGGCGTGTGTGTGTGAGTGTGTATGTGTGTGTGAGGGCGTGCGTGCATGCGTACGTGAGTGTGTGCGTGTGTGTGGGTGGGTGGATGGATGGATGGATGTGTGCGTGCGTGTGCGTGCGTGCGTGCGTGCGTGCGTGTGTGCGTGCGTGTGTTGTTGTTGTTGTTGTTGTTGTTGTGTGTGTGTGTGTGTGTGTGTGTGTGTGTGTGTGTGTGTGTGTGTGTGTGTGTGTGTGTGTGTGTGTGTGTGTGTGCGTGCGTGCGTGTGTGGGTGCAGGACTTTGTGTGTGTCTGGACACTGGTGACCTTAGGCACTATCTACATGTACCGACTGGCGGCGCAGAGGTGGGGGTGGGGGAGCTCCCAGCAGAGGCACTACGGTCGTCGTCCCCCCCTCCTCCTCCTCCAGGTGGTGACTCCTTCATCCGCCTCAGCAAAAAGGTATGTTCTTCCTCCCTCCCTTCCTCTCTTCCTTCCTTCTAGCTCCGGCCTTCCTTCTTTGATTCATTCCTTCCTTTTTCCTCCTTCCTTCCTTCCCTCCGTCCATCCTCCCTTCCCGTCATCCATTCTTCTTTTTCTCATTGAGTTCTTTCTTTCCTTCTTTCTTTTCCCACTTTCTTCTTTTCTTTCGTTCTTCATTCCTTCATTCTTTCGATTTTTTTACTTTTACTTTTCTTTCCTTCCTTCATTTTATCCTTCCTCCCTTTCTGCCTTCCAACTTTATTTTGTTCGTTCCTTATTTCATTCCTTTTTTTCATTCCATTCTTCTTTTTTTTCCCTTTCTTTCTTTCTTTCTTCTCTTCCAATTCTGTCTTTTCTTCCTTCTTTTTTTCCTTCTAATTCTTCTTTTGCCTTCCTTCCCTCATTCTTCCTTTTCTTCTTTTCTTCCTGTACCATTCCTTCTTATTTCACTCATTCTTTCTTCTCCCGTTCTTTCCTTCTTTTCCCCGTCTTTCTTCTTCCTTCATTCATTTCTTGTTTCGTTTTTTTTTTTTTAATTAATTACTATTCTTTCGTTGTTTTCGTTCTTCATTCCTTCTCTGTTACTTGCTTTCATTCTTTCCTTTCTTCCTTCTTCGTAACTTCTTCCCTTCTCCTTTCGTGCTTTTCTATTTTTTCATCTTTCTTTCCTTCCAATTTTCGCTAGCCTATCCTTTATTTCTTACTTCTTTCCCACCATTTTTCTCTCCGTCTTTCTAACCATGTTATTCCTTCTTTCCTTTCTTTCTTCTTTTATTCCCCTTCTTCTCTCCTGTCTCGTCTTTTTTTTTTTCTTCCTTTACTTCCTTCTTCCTGTCTTTCCTGTGTTCCTGGTCTTCCTGTTTCCGTTCTCTTACGACATCGTGAACTATACTGCGTGCTTAGTAATGTTGAAGTTACAACGAGCCAGCAAACAAACAAACAATATCAGATGATTCCTCGCTCTGGCATTTGTGATGCAGACAACGTTCGTCTGCGCTGTCTGAAATCTCATTCTCATTGGCTATCAGTTCCAACGTAAAGTCTTTGCAGCCAGCTCAAGGCAGCGGTGGCCTTTTTTTTCTTTTCTTTTCTTTTCTTTTCTTTTCTTCTTCTTCTTCTTCTTCTTTCTCCTCCTCCTCCTCCTCCTCCTCTCCTCCTCCTCCTCCTCCTCCTCCTCCTCCTCTCCTCCTCCTCCTCCTCTCCTTCCTCCTCTCCTCCTTCTTCTTTTTCTTCTTCTTCTTCTTCTTCTCCTTCTTCTATTTCAATATTCCAACGTGTGTTGTTGTTGTTTGTTTGTGTGTGTGTGTGGGGGGGGGGGGGGGGGGGGGGGGGGGGGGGGGGGGGGGGGGCAACAGCTTTGCTAGCCGGAAGGCTTTACAATCCACACTCGTTTACTCAACGGGCTGCCTACCTGGGTAGTGCTGACTGAAGAGCTGCCAGCTGGCGCTTCATTCAGTCGTTTCCCGTGTCATTCAGTCAATATCGTTCACCCAATTTCCTTACTTTCTTCATTCTTTCCATTTCTCGCGCAGGGTGCATGCTATGTGTAACGTGTCATCCATGTCAACGGCCAAACTGGCCTTCTCTTCCGAAAGTTGGTGATGGGATTTTACGTGTGTGCAAGATGTTATGCGTGCGTTCACACACGGAACCTCGGTTTATAGTCCCCTATAGGCATATTTATTCCTGTCTTCCCATGTAGTGTTGTATAGTGCAACGTCAAATTGTGTTGTCAGAGCCGGACGATGGTGAGGGGATGGGGGAGGGGGGGGGCTAGGTTTTCCGTCCCACCCTCCTACCCCTCACTCCCCTGCCTGGCAAAAATGGCATTTTTGAAACGATGCCTCCCGTACCTTCGCTGAGGGAGAACCCCCAGACCCCCATTTGGGCGCTCCTCTCATGTGAAGGGAAAGGCCCCAGTTGTATCGCATGGTGTTGTGTCATGCTGTGTCCTGGTGTATTGTGTTGACTTGGATTGCATTGTTTTGTATTGTATGATTTATTGCTGAAGGAGATTTTTTAATACGGCCTGTCCCGTCTGTCCAAATAGAGTGCTTCATACTGTACTGTGAAACGCGTCATCTCTCTCTCTCTCTCTCTCTCTCTCTCTCTCTCTCTCTCTCTCTCTCTCTCTCTCTCTCTCTCTCTCTTCTGTCTCACTTTTTTGTATCTGTCTCTATATATGCCAATATCTTGTCTTTTTCGAACGTCTCAGTCAATGTCTGTGAATGTCTTGAATGATGTGACTGTCGATGTCCGATCTTTATTGTACCGAACATATCAAGTCAAGTCAAGTCAAGTCAAGTAAACTTTATTATCTCAATTTGAGAAATTAATTTGTGGTCACACACATTCACAGCAAATAAACAATAATTTAGCCACATTACCCATTTTCTCACATACGACGTACATTCATATAGAGGAATTTGGATTTCAATTAACATCTTCTCGGTTCATGAAATCAATGGACAGGGGAATAAAACTTTGTTTAAATCTGACACTTCTGCATTAACCGATCGATATCTTCGTCCTGACTGAAGAAGGTCATACTGATTTGCAAGAACGTGGGTCTGGTCACACGTAATCTTCTTCGCTTTACAAACAACACGGCACCTGTATAGCTCACTCGGACTTTTTTGTCTCTCACCAACGATTTTTCCTCCCACGTTCACCACTTTCTCATGCACATTTTTGCTCTTCATTAATGCTTTGTCGATCACTGTCTACGGGTCTGTTTATGACAAAGTTATCCTTGTCAGTCTTTTACCTGTGTACCCGATGTTGTTTTTTGTTTGTTTGTTTTTTTTGTTTTTTGCTGTTCCATCTTCTGTGCCACCTCAGAGGCAGTGCACCCACGCCGCTCATTCCGACACCCCGTCCGCAGCCACAGCCCGGTCAGCCCCGCCATAGTCCCGACACCGGCAATCCACAGGGAGCAGTCATATCGAGTCGTCAAGAGGCAACCACACGGAGGAGACACTGTACAGCTGCCGAGTCACTTCAGTGGTGTTCAGTGGCGCCTGTTCTGATCTAAGACACGCAGGACACCATCTCCTAAGCCCCTACTGACGACAATAATTGCTTAGTCGCGGAGCCGGCGTGAGTGAGCTCTTCCTCCGGGGGGGGGGGGGGGGGGGGGGGGGGGGGGGGGGGGGGGGGGGGGGGGGGGGGGGGCCACCACGTCCGTCCAACGACAGACCCCATGGACTCGCTGATACCCCGGCGGAATCAAACCAAAGCCACAGACATGGAGAGGACATCGAAACTGAGGTCATCGTGAGAGCAGGGCCTGAAGGGCCACATAATTTGAGACATTTTTATGTTGATCGATGAGAATGAGGATGATGAAGATGATTCTTCGGATTTCCATTCCGGTCTGAGACTGCATGACAGGCTGTGCTCGACGCTTCCTTTCATAATATATATTGGCGTCAACCAGGCCCGAGAGATACGGTAACCTGCAGTGTTGGTCAGGAAATTTGAGCAACACTCCCAGAGATGCATCCATTAAGTGGATGAAACTTGACTGTGTGGTCCCAGTCTTCCCAGCTGAGCCCGTAGCAAATTCAACTCTGGGTAGGAGCCGGTCGGAGCAGAAAAATCCTATATGACTCTGATGGGAATCAAATCCACGACCTCCCAGCCGGGAGTCTGCGACGCTAACCACTTCGCCACGGCGGCTGGTTTGTGTACCCGATGTTGCTGGATCTTTGATCTGTGTCTGTCAGTGTCAGCCTTCAGATTGTGTGGCTGCGGTCGTAGCATCTCATCATGTGAATGTCTACCATTGTCATACCTTTAATCTAATCATTGTCGGGACTTTTGATCTTTCCATCGATCTCTTCACACATGTAATGTGTCTGTCTATCACTGTCAGACCTTTAGTGTATGTGTGCTAGTGCCAGCATATGTGTGTGTGTGTACGGGGTAGGGTGATGTGCGTGTGTGAGAGTGGGGATTAGAGTGCTTTGGTGCCAGTTGCATGTTTGTGTTAGTCCTTATGTGTGTGTGTGTGTGTGTGTGTGTGTGTGTGTGTGTGTGTGTGTGTGTGTGTGTGTGTGTGTGTGGTTGTTGTTGTGCGAATTTCATATCGTTGAAATATATGCCTCTTTGTGTCATGCCTTCCAATAAAATCGTAGCCTAGTGTCCAAGTGATGAATTTCATTGCAATTTCAGATGCCATTTTTTTCAAATAAAACGAAATTACCTCTAACCAGAGAAGAATACTGCTCGTACTTGTCTTGTAGATAACAACAATAACAACAACAAAAATAATGGCGGTACATAATTCGTAAAGATGTCCTTTCTGACCTTAAGGCCTAAAAGACAACATTTGTCTATTATGTATTGAGGATACCTTTTTCCTTGTTATGCAACATACATGTACTTTCAAAGAATGTTACGATACGATAAGAATGTGTGTGTGTGTGTGTGTGTGTGTGTGTGTGTGTGTGTGTGTGTGTGTTCCACGTATCCGTTTGGATGTGATTTCCTGAACCTCTCTCTCTCTCTCTCGATCTCGATCTCGATCTCTTCTCTCTCTCTCTCTCTCTGGAAAAGATCAACATTTTCTATCTGATCTGAAATTTTTACAGTAGAAAGGATTTTAACAAAGCTTACGGTCTGTTTTTTTTTTTCAGTAGGTGTAATGTAAAGAGTTGTGTCAATGAATGCCTTGTGAGCTGACTTCAAGGTGGTGACAGCTCTGACAGTGGGCTGTAAGCAGCCTGACCTCCCCTGACCTCAGCTCTGTGTGGTCCCCAGGCCCTGGTGGTGGGCTGGCCGTGGCTGGGCACCCTCCTCATCCCCATCCCCATCCTGATGGCCACGGTGGAGCAGAGCACGAGGGACGCCTTCTGGGACGAGACCTTCTGCCCGCTGCACACGCCCTTCCCTCCCGCATGGTGGTGCTGGTGCTGGTCTTCTACCTGCCCATGGCCGCCCTGCTCCTCCTCTGCGTGGGCCTCGCCCTCCTCATGTACTGGGACGCCGTCCACGCCAAGAGAACCCGGGGCGCCTCCTCCTCCTCCTCTTTGAGGTACTCGGAGACCGCCGGCGCCGTGGCTGCTGAGGAAGGGGGTAGGAGAGACGCCGCCAACGGTCACCTGGAGGGCAAGCTGGTGCACCGCGAAGGGGATGCCGGCTCCCACGCAGAGTCAGACCGAGCCTGTGTCCGATGATGCCTCCCACGCCACCCTGGCCCCAGGACGGGGATGCCAATCGCCCAGCTCATCACAGCGGTGACTCCCCCGTCCACTCCCTCAGAACACCACCGCCCATACCCAGGACCCGGACCCCAGCGTCACTCTGGTTGGCGGAGGTCGAGGAGAAGGAGGAGGAGAAGGAGGAGGAGGAGGAGGAAGGAGAGGAGGAGGAGGAGGAGGTCCAGGAAGAGAGGAAGACGGAGAACCCGTGGAGCGTCCCGGGCCACGTCCTGCTGCCCCTGCTGGTGACGGTGGTGTGCGCTCTCCCCCTGATGGTCGGCTGGTGGTTCTACCGCCAGATGCCCCGCAACGCCGTCATCATCGTGTCGGTGACGCTGTCCAGGGTCTACCTGCTGCGGGCCGCCCTCCTGCCCCTCGCCTGGTTCGTTGTGCCCGAGCTCCGCAGCGCCGCCACCCGGCTGTGGGACTGCCTGAGCGGCAGGAGAAGCCTGGGCACCCGCACCTCCAGGGAGACGGGCGAGTTCTCCGTGGCCTACACCACCCTCCGCGAGTCCAGGGACGCCCCCAGCTCGTCCCCCTGGGATGGGGAGGAGGGAAGGGAGGGCCGGAGACAGAATCCCTTCGACCCGGACTTTGTCAGGGCCTAACTTGGGAAGGGGGGGGGGCCTTGCTTCTTTTCTTCTTAAATCCGGTTAGAACGTTGAGCGCAAACTGGTGGATCTGGATTGCTGACCCGTTAAGCCACGGCTCAGACTAAGACTAGACCACGTCGGTTATGTCGAAGTTGGTGGTGGTGGAGGGGGGGGGGGGGGGAGGGTATGTGGTAAGGTGTGGTAGGGTTTGGGGGAAGAGAGAGAGGACATGAAATTGCTTCATTTGAACGGCTATCCATTCAAGAGCTGTCAGTGAGAACTTGATTCAGTTCAGGTCAAGTTAAGGCAGTAGTAGAAGGCGAGGGCTGGGCCTCAACTCCCATCAATACGCACCTCTAGAAACATTGAACGTTTAACAGGTCACTGCGACTTCGGCCTGTTGGTTTTTGGGATATAACCTTTAAGCTTTCTGAGTAATAATACAAAGAAGCAGGGGGGAAATCTAAGGAGCGCTGAACAACAAAAACCTCTTGAGAGAAAAAGCCTTCATGTTTTGGTCAGAACTCCTTCGAAAGTCTTCACTTTAGGGAAATAGATGAACTCTTCAATGCCGCGGGATTTGGGTAGGCTCTTACAGACTTCGATATGACTGGCGGCAACGCTTTGACGACGAAGTGGTGGGACTGGACACGGGATGTAATGCTAGTGTCTGGGGGGGGGGGGGGGGGGGGGGGGGGGAAAAAAAACTCACTGGAAGACGCTGTGTCGCCAGAGACAGTGTGATGTGTAACTTCATTCAAGGTGCTGGAGTTTGTACATATTTCAGTCCGATTCTCTTCACACACACACACACACACACACACGCACGCACGCACGCACGCACGCACGCACGCACACACACACACACACACACACACACACACACACACACACACACACACACACACACACGAATGCATGCACGCACGCACGCGCGCGCACGTACTTACAAAGAAGGTAATCGTATAAATACCAACGACAAAAGCAACGATAATACCCATAACAACCACAATGAAACCGACAGTAATGAAAAGTGCACACACACACACACACACACACACACACACACACACACATAACACACACACACACACACACACACACGTTAAAGAGAAACGAACACACACACACACACACACACACACACACACACACACACACACACACACACACACACACACACACACACAAAGAAAAAAAAGAAGAAAACAAAAAAAGAAAAATACGGTACCCTGTCAACAAGAGAACCTTAAAAGAAAAAAACAAAGGTCTGCTGTGTCTATAGACAAAGTGGGGTCCTGCCAGACGACAGACGCCGGCCCGGAATGCGTGAAGAAGTCCCTGGTGACTGATGCCTCCCCACTTCTGTCCACAGCTGAACTGCCAAAGACTTCCAGCTATCACTCTATTACCTCCCCTCCGTGGAGGTGAAGGCTCTAGACCGTGTGTGGAAAGTTGAGGTCCGTTCTTGTAACAAAAATGTTTGGAACGTCAGCTGATGGGAAGGGGGGAGGGGGGGGGGGGGGGCTGCCTGCGAGCAGAACGACATAACATGACGTCACTCTACCTAATGTTCTGTCTGTTCTGGAGTGTCTCTCAAGAAAGGAGTCTGGAGGGTACGTGAAAAAGAAACGATACTAAAATAGACATGACAAGCTGGAGAAAGACAGTCCGGAGAGTGCTGACCTCCAGCAAGGTCAACCGAATCTTTGATCCGCCCTTTCAGCCATTGCATGCGTGAAAAACAAAATTCTTTCCTGCAGGGGAAGTAAGAATTGGTACGGATTGCAGAAGTTACTTCCATGGTACGATTCTAAAAGGAAGTGATGATTTTTTTTTTTTTTTTTTTTTAAGTCAACATTTATATCATTAACATTTCTTTTTTAGTATGAGATGGAAATGTGTTGCTTTGTAAATACTTATCGACCCCGTAATAGTACCTTCCAAATGCTCATGTTCAGTGGAAAATGTGTAAATTATCTGTCAAAAATCTGAACAGAATGTGGATCCGCCATTTAATCCAGATTCACACCATGAATGGATCCACACCAAAATGCAACAGGTTCGTCCGTAAGTGAAATTTTAACTTGCCATCAAGGTTCGTGAAAATAGATAGAGTCATCTTTGCAGAATAGCATTTTGTGCTATTTTTGCTGAACGATTCTAAATCTACCGTTTTATCTAGATCCACACGACGAGCATGCCTTGAAATGGAATGGGTCCGCCCTCCAGACATTTTCCATCTTTCCACATAGTTTGGTCAACATGAGCTTCAGTAGTTTTTTTTTTTTTGCGTAGTCTCGCTGACAGACAAAACAGACAAACAAAAACAACGAACACGTGTGAAGACATAACTTTTCGATTAGAAGTTGTTAAACGTTCAAAAAAACTATATATAGTCGTTAATCATTAAAAGCCATACTAACCAAGAGCATTGCCCTGCGGTGAGCCGTGACTCTGTGTTTCTATTCTGACAGGGTGTGTTCAGTTTGTGACCGTTCGATCTAATCAGTGTAACCATATTTCACCATCATTACTTTCTCGTCGACCTCCGGCCGGCCGTCGCCATCTTTGTGTTTGCCAGCAATTGACAGTTGTTCGTTCGGTCGAGTTCAGCGTTCGTCCACAACAGCAGGAACGTTTGGAGCTGAGGAAGGGGTCCCCGGTCAGCTGAGAGTGAGGAGAACGATGTTGCCGACGCCTTGATACTTACATGCTGTGAACTTGTTAACTTGTGTTTGCTTTGTGGATGTTGAACGTCTTCAGCGGAATTGATGGGGCGCGCGTGTGGTCTTTCCATTTATTCAGTGTTACTGACCGCTTATAATTGTTCATTGTTAAGTGCGAAGGTTGCACACAGGGTTTTATAGCCTATCGCACTCACCAGCGACTGTTTCTTCTTCTTTTTTCTTTCTTTCTTGTTTTCCCCCTTTTTTTCTCAGTTACATTTGCAAAGTGTTATGCGTACACTTATTGTTGCTTTGTCTTCGTGTTGTACAAAGAAAAATAATTACCAGTGTGTTCTGCTTTTTACAACAACAAAAAAAGTTTAATTCATCTTAAGTCATTGTTGGCCTGCAGATAGTGTTACGGAAGAAAACAAATGCCAGATGAAATGCTGCGCAACCTTTTTTTTTTCTTTTTTTTTTTTTTAAAGAAATTATAGCAGATGTCCATTTGCATTTGTTTCATACAGTTCCATCCTATACTATCACTGATCAGCACTTCAAGACACACACTCTAATGCAGAAAGTTTCTGTGTCTGTATTATTTGCATTGTACAAATGACGAACTTTTTTTTTTTTTAACCTGTTTTGCTCTGCCTACGTTTGAAAAAGCTGCGGTTTGCTGAACTGTGATTATTTTTGAATGAAACCATATTAGGGTACGTGTTCATGTAGCACCTGCTACACTGGTGCGGACGTGCAGTGCAACCATACTGTGTTGGCTATCTTCGTTGCACAACGTTCAACACTGCTGAGGCAGCCAGTATGATGCCTTGTTGCCATCTCCCGTAAGTTAGAGACTGAGAGAGAGAGAGGAGAGAGAGAGAGAGAGGAGGGGGAGACAGACAGACAGACAGACAACAGAGAGAGAGACAGGCAGGCAGGCAGAGAGTGGAGAGGTATGGCGGAAAGGTTATGAAAAGGATTTGTGCATGTACAGAACACATTACCTCTTGGTAATATCAAAACCCAAAGATGAAACGATCACCACACTGGCATAATAAACACCGTGCAGAAATATCTCCAGATATCGCGGTCTACCACCTTTCGTTTGTTCCATGAACATAGTTTGTAGAAGGAAAAGACAGATGAAAAATTTGCATTAAAGAATGATTTAATCACGACATAAAGTAAAGACAGGGACACACACTTCGAGTTTCATCCGCTCAAAGAATGCGTCTCTCAGCGTGCTGCCCATATAGACCAACACTGCAGGTAGGTGTATCTCCCAGGCCTGGGTGGTGCCAGGATACATTGTGAAAAGGAAGCGAATCCTACAGCCCTGTCTTGTAGCCTACAGCCCTGTCGTGTAGAGTACAACCCTGTCTTGTAGTCTGAAATAAAAATTGAGACAGCACGAAAGCATCCTCTTTGAAATCTTCATCTTCATGTGGCCATCATGAAACAAAAAGTATCAGAGTGTGTGTGGTCTCTCACGCTCTGCTCTCGCGGTGACCTTCGTTCCGATGTCCTCTCATTTCCCATGCTCGAGAAAGGGGGGGGGGGGGGGGGGGGGGTGAGGGAGGGGGGATTCAAAGCATTGATGTCGGCGAGGGCATGGGGACTATCGTTACTCGGACATGGAAGGGAACGCGCTCAGAGGCTAGCTCCGCCAGTAGAATGATTCACGTCTGTAGGCGATGTAGCAGGTGCTGTCCTGCTTGCGTTGGATTGCAGCATGCAAACTCCTCTCAAGACCTCTGAAGTGATTCTGTGCAAGCAGGGCAGTGTCTCCTTGGGGGAGTGGCCCACCTGAAGCCCTGATGTCAAATTGCTCCCCGTGGATTGCCTGTGCTGAGGCTGCAACACGATAGACCTGGATGGGTGTGGGTGGGGGTTGGGTGGTGGAGGGTTGGAGGACCAGAAAAGAGCTGCGTGGAGGCAGTGTCACTCGAGGGGGGGGGGGGGGGGGGGGGAGCACAGAAAATGAGACTGAAAAAAAGCGAAGAAGCAAACAACAGTGGGAGTAAAAGAAAACAAAAAGAAAAGAAAAGACACTGACAGGAGTGGAGAGGGGTGGAAGTAGGGGGAGGGGGGAAGGAGGAGGATTTTTTTTTTTTTTTTTTTTTTTTTTTTTTTGGGGGGGTGAAAAATAAACTCAAATATTCATAATCAAATGATCAAATTTCAAGGTCTACTAATCGCTGTGGGTAAATCCCTAGTTGAGACATCTGCAAAATGCTCCTTTTTTTTTTTTTTTTTTTTTTAAAGATCCCCACCGCATCTTTGTTCAGTTATGTTCTGGCATCTGTTTGTTTGTGTGCTACGTTGAGGTCCCACGTGCTGTAGCGTGTATTGGGCAAGTTATCATGCATGCTGTAATGCTGCTCGATGTTCTTTACGGCGCTTTCTCTGTGTGTTTTTTCAAGGGGATGACGAAGACAGATGATTACCTGAAGCGCCAGGGAAAAGGAATAGCGAGCAGCGAACACGTTATTCTTTTTGAGTGTGAAACTTTGTGTGTGTGTGTGTGTTTGTGTGTGTGTGTGTGTGCGTGTGTGTGCGTGCGTGCGTGCGTGTGTGCGTGCGTGTGTGTGCGTGTGTGTGTGTGTGTGTGCAAGCTCGTTTCTGTGTGCATGCGTGCTTGTGTGTGTACATACGTGCCTATGTCCATGCGTACGTGCGTGCGTGCGTGAATTATGCTTTTGTTGTATATATACGGCACATGCTTATATACCGAAAATGGCATCTGGGTCAATGACGACAAGCTAGACCTGTGGGCTGAGTCATTGTCGGCCATTTGATTCTTTGGAATCAAACGTGTCTTTGATGTTTAACAAAGTAACAAGTGATGAATATTCGGTAGAAAACAAAAAAAAACAAAGCGATGAATGTAGATAAATGGTTCACCCTGTTGACATGTTTGTACATTACTCATTGATACCCTGCTGGTTTGATCTCCCCACTGCTGAAACTAGGACTTCGATTGTAGAACAACAGTTAATCGTATATATATATATATATATATATATATATATATATATATATATATATATATATATATATATATATATATAATTAACTTTGTTTGGGATTTGTTTTGGGGAGACTCCGAGAGTTTTTTTGTTTTGTTGTTGTTTTTTTGTTTTGTTTTGTTTTGTTTTGTTTTCTTGTGTGTGTGTGTGTGTGTGGCTTTATTCTTTTTTGTTGTTGTAATAATAAAACTTTGTTTGGGATTTGTTTGGGGGGAGACTCCGTTTTTGTTTTTCGTTTTTGTTGTTGTTGCTGTTGTTGTTGCTGTTGTTGCTTGAGGGGGGGGGGGGGGGGGTGTCTGGGATTTGGTTGGTTGGTTTGTTTTGTTTTGGGTTTTTTTTTTTAATAATAGGAACATTTTTTGGATTTGTTTTCGGAAGAACGGGATACGGCTGGGGTTAGAGGTCATGTATGGAGTGGTGGGGGAAGGGGAGGGGAGAGGGGTTTGGCTGATCAAGGATGACAGGGGATGTGGATGTGCACGGAGCCAGAAATGCTTGGGTGACTTGTCTTTCAAATTGTATTCCGGGAGGCACTTTTTTTTTTTTTGATGTCTTCGTTCGTGAGGACCCCAATCACAGGGCGGGATAATCCGCTGCAAGAAGAAAGAAGTCTGGAACCATGAACAGACTCAGCATTTAACAGTCTTACTTACTTCACTTAGGCCCATTGCCCTTGCCAGGGCATAGGCCATCAACTGCCCGCCAACGACCACGGTCCTGGGCAATCTTTTCTAATTCGCCCCAGCTGTAGCCCATCTGCCTGGTGTCCGCTTCCAGGTCCCGCCTCAAGGTGTTTCTTGGTCTTCCTCGCTTCCTTTTTGCCTTGGGGATTCCAGGTCAGATCTTTTCTGGTGGTGTTGTCCGGGGGGATTTCGGAGCGTGTGTCGTATCCACCGCCATCTTCTTTTACGGATGTCTTGCTCTAGTGGCAGTTGGTTACTTCTTTCCCACAGCTCTTTGTTGCTGATTGTCTTTGACCAGTGGATCTGGAGGATCTTTTGCAGGCAGCTGTTAACGAACGTCTGCCGTTTTTGAGTGGAATTAACAGTCTGGGCGGATTAAAAAGTAGATGCTGAACTGAACTTAAAACGCTTACGTGTGTTTATGAGAGTTCCAGACTGGTTTCCTTCAAAAATGTGTTTGGCCATGAATTTCAGTCCATCGCCTTTTCAGTCTTTAAATTGAAGAAAAAAAAATGAAAAAAAAAAAGGGGGGGGGGGGGGGGAGGGAAACCGGAGTTGCTGGGGGTAGGGGAAGAGGAAGTGGGTGGGGGTGGGGGGTGGTGGTTGGTTCTTTTTGGTTGTTTTTGCCCTATGACGTTGCAGGGTGCGCTTTCGTTGCTGTTGTTGTTTGTTTTGTTTTGACTGTTATGCATCTCTTTCGCCGCGGAAAACCAATCATCTGCATGAGGAGGCTGAAGCAGAAAACATGGTGTTCTTTTCAGAATTGAAATATTTTTTTCCCCAGAGTGAAATGTTTTAACTACTGTACATTTTTTTGTTTGTTTGTTTTTAAATGCGTTTTCATTATAGTTTGTTGTTTTCTGTGGAAATCGGTTTTAGTTTTTGTGTCTGCTCTTCAGTGGTTAAGAGATTTACAGGGAAGGTTGCCAGTTCTGGTCCATCCTCCCCAATACCTTTGTGTCTGGAGCGATGAGGCGGGAGGAGGGGGGTGGGGGGAGGCGGGGGCGGAGAAGGGGGGTGGAGGGGAGGTGTGGTGTGTGTGTCCAATACCTTTGTGTCTGGAGCGATGAGGAGTAGAGGGGGGGGGCGGGGGGCGGAGAGGGGGATGGAGGGGGAGGGCTGTGTGTGTGTGTCAATACCTTTGTGTGTGTGGGGGATGTGTGTGTGGGTGTGTGTGGGGTGTGTGAGGGTGGTGGAGGGGAAGTGTGTGTGTGTGTGTGTTGTGTGTGTGTGTGTGTGTGTGTGTGTGTGTGTGTGTGTGTGTGTGTGTGTGTGTGTGTGTGTGAATTACAATCAAGTTGTCTAGACTTGTTTTGTTTTGACCAGTCTTGTACCGTTTCGTCTGTCCTTTGTTTTAGTCATAGCCTCTTCAGGCGTTTCGATAATCGCAGATTTTCCCGGCGTTTCATAATGGACACGCAGATTTCCCCGTGCCCGATTGTCTTCTCTTCCTCAGCAACCTAACGATGAAAAGGATGTGTTATATATATAGTACATCAGTTCTCATGCTCTTCAGAATTCATATACCGAGTGTGTGTCCTATGCCAATGCCTATTATCGTGTGATTTAGAGTAGGCCCGTTCCCAATTACTCCTAAGCTAGCTGTTTTGATTAGCTGTTTGCCTGGGGAGAGCGAGGAAGGGAAAGGGAGAAGGGTAGAGGGGGCTGCTCTGAAGCTGCGTTTATTTTTAGGGCAAGATGTTCGGAGTCCGGAATGGTTTTGTTTTGTTGTGTGTGTGTGTGTGTGTGTGTGTGTGTGTGTGTGTGTGTGTGTGTGTGTGTGTGTGTGTGTGTGTGTGTGTTTTTAGGCTGGTTTTGAGCTGTTTTCATTCTTTGCTTAGAGAGAGAGAGAGAGGAAGGATAAGGATAGGGGGTAGTTGCGGTTGATGCTGATGCTTTTTTTTATTTTTTTTTTTAAGGGAAAGACGTTTTGAGTCCAGTGGTTTTAATGGTTTTTTTTTTTTTTTTTTTTTTTTTTTTTTTTTTGTTAAGGCTTGTGTTGATCTTGTTTGTCGTTCTTGACATTTTGCTGACGATAGTTGTGTCCCCTGAATGTGGCGACCGTTCTCTATGGCTGTGTTCAAACCAGATCATTGATTTTACTTACTGCTGGTGGGCTGTACACAGACCGACGTCAGGGCCTCTGTCGTCCACATTGGGACTGGAGCTGTTGCTTGAAACATGGAACTCGCTGTATTTTTCATAAAGATTCGTTGAAAGAAAACGTCACTCTGTGGGGTCTTTGTTGTTGTTAGTGGTGGTGGTGGTGGTGGTGGTGGTGGTGGTGTTGTTTTCTGCTTCCTGTCAGTTTCTTTCCCTGCCTTTCACAGTCTGCCTGTCTTTGTTTCTTTGTTTCTTTCTTTGTTTTTTTAAAGACATGCTTGTCTTGTAAGTGCCACCTGTTTGTTGATTTGTTTGTTTCTTTGTTTTCAAAGAGATGTCTGTTTTTTTGCCTTCTTCCTCCCTCCTCCTCCTCTCTCTCCTCCTCCTCCTCCTCCTCCTCCTCCTCCTCTTCTTCTTCTTCTTCTTCTTCTTCTTCTTCTGTCTGTCTGTCTGTCTGTCTCTCTCTCTCTCTCTCTCTCTCTCTCTCTCTCTCTCTCTCTCTCTCTCTCTCTCTCTCTCTCTCTCTGTGACACTACATTTCATAAACCCTGACCATTTCAAATGATAATCTTTGTCGTCACAACTCACAACTCACGCAGGCCAAAAGTCGTTCACTGTGGACAATTTCTGATGGATACCAAATTTGCTAAAATGGTGATGTCGTGATAGACTCCTAGTCAAATAGTTGGAGCATCAGTCTGCTGTGGTGGACCCCTAGTCCAATAGTTAGAGCATCAGCCTACGGAGCTGAAGGTCGTGAGTTCCGACAACTGATGGGTCGGATTTTTTTCTTTCTTTTTTAGCTTAAAAATCTTCTTTCTCCATCCAGCTGTAAAACGGGCACGTGACTCACTTCAGGGAAAGTTAAAGGCGGTGGAAAAAGAAGGATGGGCCCCGCCTCCCATCATGCTGTGCGCCAGACAAAGTGACTCTCTGACAGTTCACTGTCACCACTTCGATGAGCTTTTTAGCCTGGACTTTGTTTTCGGAGTAGGTTTTAACCTGGACTTTGTTTTCTGAATAGGTTTTCACCTGCACTTTGTTTTCTTAATAGGTTTTAACCTGGACTTTGTTTTCTTAACAGATTTTCACCTGGACTTTGTTTTCTTATTAGGGTTTAACCTGGACTTTGTTTTCTGAATAGGTTTTAACCTGGACTTTGTTTTCTTAAACGGTTTTGACCTGGAATTTACTCTTTTTTTTTTAATGACATCCAGTATTATTGTTGCTTCGTTGCATCAAAAAGTTCTCTAACTAAATGAGAAGTCAATATTATTACAAGATAATCCGTCTTTCATAACGTGATATGATAACCAAGTGATAAACAAAACTTCTCTAGAAGGACAAAAAAGGAAAGATGCAACAAACAAACCAACAAACAACCAAAACTGACGAAACAAACTTACATTCGAATTCATTCATTCATTTGAGTTTCAGGAATTAACTTCTTTTCGTCAAGAGGTCGCAGAGGCACAACCATTGACTTACCCCCCCCCACCCCCCCCCCCCCCCCCCCCCCCCCCCCCCTTTTTTCTATCTCATCTTCAGTACCGCTCTCTCATGCACAGCTACACCCAGCCTCGTGTCGTGGTGGACCCAGCACCGGTAGACTGCAGGGAGCATCAATATTGTGACGTCTGGAAGCAACCGTCCGGGGGAGACACAGCACCGCGGCTGATTTACTTCGATGGTGGTGCGGGAACCTTGTTCTGATCTGATATGCCCTGAACATAATCTCCTAAACCTTAAAAGACAAAAAATACACAAACCGCTAATCAATCAAATTTGAAAAAAAAAAAAAATGAAGTTTAAAAGAAAAGGGAATATGAAGAGCAACTGATGTCAATGTCACAACACACACACACACACACACACACACACACACACACACACGCACACACGCACGCACGCACGCACGCACGCACGCAAAACACACAAACACACACACAAACACACGCACGCAACGCACGCACGCACGCACGCACGCACGCACGCACACACACACACACACACACACACACACACACACACACACACACACAAACACGCACACGAACGAAGTTAATGATTTCATGCCATCGCTTTTTGTTAGTTACTAACAACAGCTGCTTGATATTTCAAACAAATAAATGTTGCTGTGTTATGTTGTCGTAACATCGTTCACTCGATTTTAAACGGTTTCGTCACACAATTTCTATCATAACTTTGACGTAGTGGTCCAACCCTTCTACAGCTGTAGCGGTGGTAGTGGCGGCGTTGGGAGGGTGTTGATGTTGATCAATGCGAAGACGATGGTGCAGGTGGTGTGGATGCTAAATCCGGTGCTGTTGCCATAGTATCTTTGAGCTGGGAAGAGACGAGAAATCTACTACGCCTCTAGCAAAAAAAAAAAAAAAAAAAAAAAAAAAATCCGAAGGTGCTGAGGAGGACCCAGAGAAGCACTGTCCTCACCTGCCTTTAGAGCAGTCCTGTACCACCCTTGGAGGCCTGCGCTGTGTTGACGATGGGTACAGGCGCGCGCGGGACACTCCTTTAAGATATCAAGGGACATAACTGCTCCTGAACAGAGGTAAATCAGACTACAGTATGCAACTCATAACAGCCTTAAAGTAGCATTCCCATGAGTGTACCAGCCCGTATTTCATGACTGCAGAGCCCACCGGCGAAAAACACCACCCTCCAGCAGTCGAGCACACCCCACAGACCCAACCACCCCAGCCCACGAACAGATGAAGACAGTGCCACTCCAGACACAGCCAAGCTTTCGCCATACGGTCTTATGTGCCCTCAAGAGAGAATCCAAAGTTGTAGTCTTTCCCACTGTCAACAGGACTTTCCCTGTGGTCAGTGGGTCTTTCCTCACCGTCACTGGACCTTTTCTCCAGGGTCATCCTAGTTAAGGCAAAGAAGAAATAAGAAAACACCCGAAGGTGCTGGGGAGGACC
>JADBJO010002015.1:65000-80000 GCA_016801955.1 Conus betulinus | reverse complement strand
CTCTGCTCTCTCTGTCTGTCTCTCTCTCTCTCTCTTCTCTCTCTCTCTCTCTCTCTTTCTCTCTCTCTCTCTCTCTCGTCTCTCTGCTGTCTGTCTGTCTGTCTCTCTCTCTCTGTCTGTCTCTCTCTCTCTCTCTCTCTCTCTCTCTCTCTCTCTCTCTCTCTCTCTCTCAAAGATGTTCTGAACACATTCCGACAGACAGCTCTATCTGCACTGCCGAGTTGACAGCCTTGGTCGTGGTCCTTAAAATGGTCTGTAAATCCAAACATAAAGATTTCCTCATTTTATCAGACTCCCTTTCTGCTTTGGAGGCCATTGCCGGCCGTAATCTCAAGCACCCTCAGCTGCTGAAAGTTTTCGAACTGTACCCATCTCTGAAATCAGATGGATACAACATAGTTTTTGCTTGGGTTCCTAGCCATGTGGGCATTTGAGGCAACGAGGTGGTTGATCAACTTGCCAAGAGTGCCACAAAGGAAATGTTGAGCAGGTTGTCTATTCCTTACACTGATTTGAAACCCAAAACACAGGCTTACGTCAAAGACCTCTGGCAAGAGGAATGGAACTCGCAGACGGATAACAAACTATTTAGAATCCGTCCAAACCTGAAAGAATTTTTACCATGTTCCAGAGGCGGCCGTAAAGACGAAGCAGTCTTGTGCCGTTTGCATACAGGCCACTCGTTTTATACAGCCATTCTTATCTTTTAAAAGGTGAAGAAGCTCCGTGGTGCATTCCATGTCATGTTCCACTCACAGTGAAACATATTCTTTTAGATTGTTGGAACTTGCACGATGTGAGACATAAACACTTTCCAGCAGACTCCATGAAAA
The DNA here is from genome assembly GCA_016801955.1 of Conus betulinus. NCBI lineage: Eukaryota > Metazoa > Mollusca > Gastropoda > Neogastropoda > Conidae > Conus > Conus betulinus. Next base: position 79,167 of record JADBJO010002015.1, on the reverse strand, counting down.
CCTTGTTCATAAATATCCAACCTGATGTGAGACCGTTGAATTTCTGAAAAAGATTAACATTTTTCATCTGATCTAAGATCTTACGGAAGAAAGATCTTTAACAAAGTTTCTGTGCGTTTTTTAGAAAGCGTATTTTAAAGAGATGAGTGAATGATGTTTGTTTGTTGTTTGCTATGACTTGTGAGCTGACTTCAACGTGGTGACAGCCCTGATATGGCCCTTTGCGGTCGGCTGGGCTATAGGCAACATTACCTTACCTTACCTTACCTCCCCCCTCTCTCTCTCTCTCTCTTTCTCTCTCTCTCTCTCTCTCTCTCTCACTCACTCTCTCTCTCTCTGTCTCGTTGCGCCTGATACCAGAGTGTGCAGGTACACACTAAAATATTTCGCCCGCCCTTAAAAAAGAAAAAAAAAGAAAAAAAAAGAAGAAAGCTAAAAAAAAAAAATGTACGTCCGAAGCATTGAATGAATGTCGCATTAAACGCCTTTTGATAATTGCTAAGTAACGCCAAAGAATGATATCATGAAAGCGCCAATTGTCAAACACGAACGTCTCAAGAACGTGTATACACCGAGTGAGGTGAGCTCCCTTGTCATTCACATCATTCTGTCCGTGTTGAGCCTGAGTGCACGGCACGTCAGTCTCCTTCTTTACACATGTACAGAACAAACTAAACAACTCAAAGATATAATGAACATCATCTCTTAATGCAGACAGATGTCGCGCCCACTTTGTCTCTCGCTGGTTAAATCTCCACCTAGGACACTGAGACAGCAAACAGAACACCAGTCTGCTACACGTAATACCTTTATTGCACAACTCTGTGGAGAAAGTGGGAATAACTTTGGCCGGCTTGGAGGGATCTTCACAAGCTAACGACTTGCTACTTCTGTATGACAAATGACATGTGTTCTTCAAACCACTTCAGTTCCATGGTTTTCAGAAAATTCATCTCAGTAAACCGCTCATAACCTGATGAAGCCTTATGCACGCTAATGCCAAAATGAATACAGTTATACAGTAAGTTGTTGATCTTACTGAACACAAGGCCATCTGCGGATTTGTCACCGTTGTGTTTCAAGGTTCCAGAGATGTATTTTCGAAAGATGTACTTTGTGTACTCCAGAACTACCATATCTTACAACAGATAACAATATTCTTGAAACGTACTCTTTCATGACCTGTTTGGGTCCTAACTCAAAATATATGAATAAACATGGTAGCAGGGTAGGTTACCTTAGACATTGATTAAACATTTATGATTCCTGTAAACTTGGATTACAAGAGAGCAAGTCGAGTGATCTGAATGAGGTCCATGGGAGATTCAGTCGGGAGGAACGAGGGGAGGGAATCCTACTCTTGATAAGGAAATGGTGGTGTTCCGGAGAAGGGAGAGGGTGGTCAATGTCAAAGAGACGGGTAGGATAATGACAGCCAGGAGGAGTGAGAGAGGTGTGGGTGTAAGGGAGAAGGGTGAAGGTGCAGATGGGGTCATGACATTGAGAAGAACAGAATAGACAAGCCAAGAGGGCTGTGGGGAACCATTTGATTCAAAAGGACAGGGAAGAGAAGAGAAGAAGTCCTATCTCATCTGCATCTTCGCACAAACAAAACTACTAACACGTACATCAACCAAGTCACAAATCTGATGTTAAACCATTAACACAACAATCACAAACAACATCACCTCGACAACTATCAACATCAGCATTTACTGTGACAAGCCAACGATCATGATTTGCTTCGAACATGCGCAAAAAAAAGGAAAGCAAAATGGATACAGTTTCGCGGCTACTGAAGGCAGTACTTCTCCTAAGCACGTTCCTTCATTATCATTAGAACCTCGTGACATTATAGTATTACAGGAGCACCGTAGTGTCTGACATTATAGTATTACAGGAGCACCGTAGTGGCTGACACTATAGTATTACAGGAGCACCGTAGTGTCTGACATTATAGTATTACAGGAGCACCGTAGTGGCTGACACTATAGTATTACAGGAGCACCGTAGTGCCTGGACACCGTAGTATTTATAGTATTACAGGAGCACCGTAGTGGCTGACATTATAGTATTACAGGAGCACCGTAGTGGCTGACATTATAGTATTACAGGAGCACCGTAGTGGCTGACATTATAGTATTACAGGAGCACCGTAGTGGCTGTCTCTATAGTATTACAGGAGCACCGTAGTGGCTGACATTATAGTATTACAGGAGCACCGTAGTGGCTGACATTATAGTATTACAGGAGCACCGTAGTGGCTGACTCTATAGTATTACAGGAGCACCGTAGTGGCTGACACTATAGTATTACAGGAGCACCGTAGTGGCTGACATTATAGTATTACAGGAGCACCGTAGTGGCTGACACTATAGTATTACAGGAGCACCGTAGTGGCTGACACTATAGTATTACAGGAGCACCGTAGTGGCTGACATTATAGTATTACAGGAGCACCGTAGTGGCTGTCTCTATAGTATTACAGGAGCACCGAGTGGCTGACACTATAGTATTACAGGAGCACCGTAGTGCTGACGGCATTATAGTATTACAGGAGCACCGTAGTGGCTGACACTATAGTATTACAGGAGCACCGTAGTGGCTGACACTATAGTATTACAGGAGCACCGTAGTGGCTGACACTATAGTATTACAGGAGCACCGTAGTGGCTGACACTATAGTATTACAGGAGCACCGTAATGGCTGACACTATAGTATTACAGGAGAGTACCGTAGTGGTCGCTTGGCCACACTGTCTTGTCCTGAATCATGCGCGACAGGCTAGAGGTGATTTTTTTTTTAATCTAAGACGTCCATGATCCCCCTCTGGGACATAGCAGCCCTACTGTATGGTCCCCAAAGATGATCTTGGACAGGGAGTCACAGCGAGATACGTCATATACCCGTTCATTGAAGGAAGGCAAGCTGACGGCGTATGGTCAGTGTTAGGAGAGGGTGGTTGTTGCCTGTCATCGTGTGTGCCGTTTCCTGCTGCTTGACAGACACTCATACACTGTAAAATCCGACAGTAATGGTATTTGCGCTGTGCACAAACAAGCACACACACACGCAGGCACGCACGTACGGTACGCACGCACGCGCGCGCGCTCACACACACAATCACACACACTAAACACACATACATACATACACACACACACACACACACATTCTCTCTCTCTCTCTCTCTCTCTCTCTCTCTCTCTCTCTCTCTCTCTCTCTCTCTCTCTCTCTCTCTCTCACACACACACACACACACACACACACACACACACACACACACACACACACACACACACACACACATGATCTCACTCTCATAGCCAGTCTCGTCACTCTATGATTTAGAAATGCACACACTATCGAAATGCGAATAATTTTCAAAATGGCATTGTTGAAAAGCAGGAAAACAGTTGGTTAGGTGATTGGACTTCATGACAGTAATGGTTTTCAACCCTTTGGCGCATCGTCCTATGTACCCCCGGTAGTTGTCGTCAGGACGATTGTGTTCCATTTGTCAGGTGAGACTGTTTTGTGTGTGTGTGTGTGTGTGTGTGTGTGTGTGTGTGTGTGTGTGTGTGTGTGTGTGTGTGTGTGTGTGTGTGTGTGTGTGTGTGTGTGTGTGTGTGTGTGTGTGTGCATCAAAACTCATACAGATTTCCTATACAAACACCAGGATTTAAAAAACAAAAGTTCCCGTCTGTTGTCTCTCATCGATTCTTGGTCGCTACTTCATTATTTCGAGTATCATTTGCTCTTCCACTCTCGTGATTCAGTGACCCTTTCCTTGTCTAAACTCTCGGTTATTTTTTCATAGTCTCAACTCTCATTAGAACTTCTGCTTAGTCTCTCCTTGTCGCGACTCTTGTTGATTAATCTTAGTCTTGAGTTTGGTTCAGAGTTTCATTGTCTCTGCTTTTATTTCGTCTTCTGTTGTCTCCACTCTCATTTCAACTGTTACTGTCTAGCAGACTCTCAACTGTTACTGTCTGGCAGATTCTCATTTCAAACTTTCACACTGGCTGGAATATCCTGTCTTTCATTGTCTTGACTCTTATTCACAATCTCATTGTCTGTATTCCCTCGACTCTCCTATAGTATTTCGATGTTTTAACTCGTATTTTGCCTTTCTTTCTTCCGTCTAGACTCTCCACCAGTCTTTCTTTGTCTAGATTTTTATTTAGACTTTGGTTGGCCTGACCCATTTAGTCCTCCCTCGTATTGATTTTTGTTTTGTACAGTCGAACCTCTCAGTCAGTTTGTCATTGTCCCGACTCTCTGAAAGTCTTTTATTTTCTTGTTTCATTTAGTATTTCGCTAACGTGACTCGCATTACTCTTTCGTTGTCTAGACTAAGTCGCATTTTTGGTCTTTAATTGTTTGGACTCTCGTTTAGTCTTTAATTGTCTCTATTCCGTGCGCTATTTCATTGTCCGGACTCTCATTTAGTCTTTCAACTTCTAGACTTTCATTCAGTCTTTCAACTTCTAGACTTTCATTTAGTCTTTCAACTTCTAGACTTCCATTTAGTCTTTCAACTTCTAGACTTCATTCAGTCTTTCAACTTCTAGACTTTCATTTAGTCTTTCAACTTCTAGACTTCATTCAGTCTTTCAACTTCTTCTAGACTTCATTTAGTCTTTCAACTTCTAGACTTTCATTTAGTCTTTCGACTTCTAGACTTTCATTCAGTCTTTCAACTTCTAGACTTTCATTTAGTTTTTCAACTTCAAGACTTTCATTTGGCCTTTCAACTTTTAGACTTTCATTCAGTCTTTCATTGCCTCGACTCTCATGTAGTCTTTCAACTTCTAGACTTTCATTTAGTCTTTCACAGTCTCGACTCTTATCTAATCCTTCACTGTCTAGAATTCTATCTAGTATTTCACTCCTCCACCATTTCTTCCGTCATTGTCCTGACTCTCATTCATTTCAGTTGTTCATTGTCCCAGCTCCGAGAACTAATCAATCACCAACAACAGATGCAATCATCAAGACGTTATTCACAAACCATCCTCCTGTGCACACGTTTGTATGATGTCTGCGTTCATTGCTCATCAACACTCACGTCAAGGGCTTGAGGCCACTAGCTATACTCTACACATACATCAAATATAACATAATTCACTCTACACATACATCCAATATAACATGATACACTGAATACACACAAAACCCAGTATTTCTCTAACCACTCACCACATCCAAAACAAAAATTTGTCCGTGACAAGGAGACGTTCAGAACAGTGTGTGTTCCACCCACACACCAGAAAGGCACTCCAGAAAGGTACTCCAGAAAGGCATTCTCTACAAAGGCACTCCAGAAAGGCACTCCAGAAAGGCACTCTCCAGAGAGGCACTCCAGACAGGCCCTCCGGAAAGGCACTCCAGAAAGGCCCTCTCCAGAAAAATCCTCCAGAAAGGCCCTCCAGAAAGGCCCTCTCCAGAAAGGCAGTCTCCAGAAAAGTCCTCTAGAAATGCCCCCCAGAAAAGCAGTCTCCAGAAAGGCAGTCTCCAGAAAGACCCTTCAGAAAGCACTCTCTACAAAGGCACTCGAGAAAGGCACTCCAGAAAGGCACTCTCTAGAAAGGCACTCAAGAAAGGCCCCTCCAGAAAGGCACTCAAGAAAGGCCCCCCAGAAAGGCACTCCAGAAAGGCACTCCAGAAAGGCCCTCCAGAAAGGCACTCCAGAAAAGGCCCCCCAGAAAGGCACTCCAGAAAGGCCCTCCAGAAAGGCACTCCAGAAAGGCACTCCAAGATGGAAGACAGCACAAGTCAAGGCATAGTGCACCAACAATCTACCACTATCACCCAGTCACATGATCACTATCACCACGTCACGTGATCTCTTATCATCAAGTCACGTGCCTTTGTAATATTAGCCAACACGACACGTCCATACCTGGTCAACTACTCATTCTATCGTGTTTATAATCCAGCTGACGACTGAGTTACCCCCCCCCCCCACCCCACACTTCCCATTCTCCATCCAAACCCCTTCAACCTACCCAGCCCCCCCCCCCCCCCCCCCCCCCCCTCTACTCATCCCATCTCCATGAGAACATTTCGTTGGTCGGTGTCTGCCTAAGGTATGGATTCCATGTTTCAGGTCTGTGCACAAAACTTGCCCTGCCCCCTACATCCACAATGCATACATATATCATCACGTTCTGCGTAGAGAGACAGTGACAAACATTGGTCATTAGTGATCAGTAAGCGAACTCTTATCACTACAAACACTAGAGCACTGGGTTATCAGTTTTACACAAACACAACTGAAGCCTGTCTGTTCCGAACAGCAGCTAGAACAGATTCTGAATGATCATGGGTGACGCTGTGGTCACAATGAAGATAGTTCACGTCACGCTCACACAATGAATGTGGGTTACCTTCACACAGAACCGGGGACACACTCGACTCAACAATGAACATGGATCAAGATCATAATGAACGTGGGTCATACTAGCAATGAACCAGAGTCACATTCACATAAAACGTGGGTCACACTAACAATGAACGTGGGTTACAATCACAGAGAACGTGGATCACACTAACAACGAACATGGGTTACAATCACAAAGAATGTGGGTCACACTAACAATGAACGTGGGTCACACTAACAATGAACGTGGGTCACGCTAACAATGAACGTGAGTCACACTAACAATGAACGTGGGTTACAATCACAGAGAACGTGGATCACGCTAACAGAGAACATGGGTCACAATCACAAAGAACGTGGGTCACGCTGACAGAGAACGTGGGTCACAATCACAAAAAAGGTAGGTCCACACGAACAAAGAACGTGGGTCACAATCACAAAGAACGTGGTCACACTAACAATTAATGTGGGTCACAATCACAAAGAACGTGGGTCATACTAACAATGAATGTGGGTCACAATCACAAGAACACAGGAGACACACTCATGTCGGTCACCATCACAATGAACGTGAGTCACCATCACAATGTATGTGTGTCACATTAAAAAAAAATGTGGATCACACATATTCAACGCGGGTCACACTCAAAGATGAAAATGAAATACTATGCCAGCGATGTAAAGTAGGTTAACACATTAAAGAAAAATTAAAAAAAAAAAACTCTCAGCTGTGCAGAGTCTCCTCTTGTGGGTGACCTTGCGATGAACTGCTATCGGCAGCTCCCTGGGCACTGCTGGCACAAAAACTGCCAGACAACCATCATGGGTGTAGCTGCGCTGGGTGGTGTGAGAGAGGTCCCACTTATAAGACAGGGCAGTGAATACAAAACATATACGATACATCAGTAAATTCAGTTTTCAAAAAATAAATAAATCATCAAATAAACGGCATCCGCTCTGCCAGTTGACATGTCTGGTTTTCCTTGGTCCAGTGTGATGTTAAAGTGAAGCATATACGCAGTATCTTCCTTTCGCCAGCATGTTAGGTTAGGTTGTATGGCAGGTAGCTTCGCTTGCAGGTCACGTAGTTGGCATGCCAGACCATCGGCTGCCAAAGAAACTATTGCTTGGCGAACTGCAACAAAGCAAACGCTCTCATGGAGGCCAGAGGAAGCGTTTCCAAGACAGCCTCAAATCCTCCCTGAAGGCCTTCAACATCAGCCACACAACATGGGAGCAGACTGCCCAGACAGAGACGGGTGGCGATCAGCTGTCCGCAAAGGTGCAGAGACCTGTGAAGGCAACAGAACTGCTGCAGCTGAGCAGCGCAGGATGATCAGGAAGACCAGTGTCAACAAATCTCCAGCTGCTGCCACCATCTCCTGTCCGTACTGTGATAGGTCTTTCCGGGCGCAGATCGGCCTGACCAGCCATCTACGCACTCACCCCGATCCCAGGATGACTAGATGGTCTTCGTCGTCTCGACGGACAACAAACAACATGTTAGGTTGCATGGCATGTAGGAGCTGATCAACTCCAGGCATTATATTTTTTGTATCCGCGTAACTATCTCTTCTAATAACTTTCACAGAGCCTGGTGTCTTTCCTCCAACTGGGGAGACCAAAACAGGTTTGATGATGACACTGTTTGTGCCGTGACTGATCTATCCTCTCTCAGTTAATGCCAAGATTGTCTGACGTTCTTGGTGTGGTCATAATGATCAAAATGATGATTATGAGGGTTAAGATGAAAAAGATTAAAATCCCATGGCCTAATGGTCGCCGTGGTAGTGAGCTGTTGAAGTTTGCCGTGTCCCAGGCACGGCATTATGCAAGGTACAGCCCCACCCTGTCCTTCTGCCGCCTTGAAGTTCCCTGAACTGAATCAGGTTTTGATTTGCTGCTAGGTGGGTGGAGAGGGTTTTCAAGCAGTAAAGCAGAGCGATTTATGACCCCCCCGCCTACTGAGCCCTTCCGATGATGATTTTGTTGACAACGAGGACGACGACGACGACGACGACGACGATGATGATGATGATGATGATGATGATGATGCGATGATGATGATGAAGATGGTGATGATGATGATGATGATGACGACGACGACGATGATGATGATGATGATGATGATGATGATGATGATGATGATGATGATGATGATGATGATGATGATGATGATGATGATGATTTCTCTTAACCGTTAGCAAAATGTTTTCTGGGTTTGGGTGACGTAACCGGATACATCTCTCGTTTCAGTCGTCACATATGCTGGTGTTATCAGAATATTTTATTGTGACTGAAGTGACAGACTGCAAATCTTTACTGATGAGGGGCCAGAATAGCTCAGATGGTAGAGCATCGGACTCTAAATCTTTGGGTTGCGGGTTCGCATCTCCACCGGGCCGTTTCGGTAGAGGGAGATTTTTCCCTCGGAGTTAACATTGGTTCTGACTCCATTCCCCATACAGTCCTTCGAATGAGACTATAAACCGTGGTTCCGTGTGTGAACGAACGCATAAAATCCCATCACCAACTTTCGGAAAAAAAGGCCAGTTTGGCCGTTGATATGGATGACACGTTACACATAGCATGCACCTTCCCCGAAGTTGGAGTATGGCTGCTTTAATGGCGGGATACAAAAGGTCATACACACGCAAGTGTCAGAGCAATCAACTTGATGATTGTGGACGCTCTACAGAAAGAAGAATAATGTCTTCTGCATGGTTGACACCACTATCATGACGTCACAGACGATGAACGGACTCAGCAGATTGTCCCCTATCGTTGACGGAATACAATTCAATCAACGGCATCATATACGGTCATGCCAAATTTAAATATATTGTTCCCTATGTCCCATGCATGGTCTTCAGGAGTCTAAGAGTTATGTATTGTCTGACGACATCTTGCTTAAAGTCAAAAAGATATTAGAAACAAAAGCAATAGTCCTCCAAAGGGAAGAAAACATTATAGAAAATCACAATGCCACTCTTCTAATTTTCGGCCACGTGTCAAAACTTGCGTAATATATTTATGACGTCAATTCTTTGCTGTGACCAGTTGCCAAAGATGGACATCACGTAGTTGATTGTTTTTGTTATTTTTTTTACTTGAAAAAGGCCACGTGGCCGAAAATTAGAAGAGTGGCATTGTGATTTTCCAAAAAGATATTGTTGGTTCCACATTACACATCTTGTGTAAAGTCAACAGGATATTATTGGTTTCACATTACACATCTTGTTTAAAGGATATTGTTGGGTTCCACATACACACCTTGCTTAAAATCAACAGGATATTGTTGGTTCCACATTACACATCTTGCTTAACATCAAAAGGATATTGTTGGTTCCACATTACACAACTTGGTTAAAATCAAAAAGATTTTGCTGGTTCCACATTACACATCTTGCTTAAAGTCAACAGTATATTGTTGGTTCCACATTACACACCTTGCTTTAAATCAAAGGATATTGTTGGTTCCACATTACACACCTTGCTTTAAATCAAAAGGATATTGTTGGTTCCACATAACACATCTTGCTTAAAATCAAAAGGATATTGTTGGTTCCACATTACACATCTTGCTTCAAGTCAAAAGGATATCGTTGGTTCCACGATATCTTCCATGTCCGACACTGGTCAAAGATGACAGCGCTGGTGGCGCAGTCTCGGTCCCAAAGTCCAGGAGGGGTGCGCTAGCTGGGCGTTATCCGCCCCAAAGTCCAGGAGGGTGTTGCTAGCTGGGCGTTATCCGCCCCAAAGTCCAGGAGGGTGTTGCTAGCTGGGCGTTCTCAGCCCCAAAGTCCAGGAGGGTGTTGCTAGCTGGGCGTTATTAGCCCCAAAGTCCAGAAGGGTGTTGCTAGCTGGGCGTTATCCGCCCCAAAGTCCAGGAGGGTGTTGCTAGCTGGGCGTTCTCAGCCCCAAAGTCCAGGAGGGTGTTGCTAGCTGGGCGTTATTAGCCCCAAAGTCCCCAAAGGATAACGCCAACTGCGCATCATCTGCCCACAAATTCCAAGGGATGTCGTCTATTACCACAATAGTCCCACAAGATATTGCAAAGTGTGTAATATCTGTTCACAAACACAAATCCCACAGAATACTGCTGGTAGGACCCTGTCTTCCGGACATCGGGCCAGGAGTCTTGAATGTGCGCCAAAGGTAAATAAAAATGATGCTGGTTACGCATGTTAGTCAGTTAGTCTCACTGGATAATGTAAGTCGCATATTATGTATCTTCAAACAAAAGTTTCATAGGAAACTTCTGGGTGAACATAATCTGTCCATAAAACAAGTCTCACAGGAAAATACAAGTTGCATATCATCATGTTCACAAAACAAAAGTCCCACAGGCTAATGCAAGTTGCATATCATCTGTCCACAAAACACAAGTCCCACAGGCTAATGCAAGTTGCATATCATCTGTTCCCAAAGTTCTACAGGCAATGCAAGTTGCATATCTTCTGTCTGTCCTCAAACATGTGTACCACAGGATACCTCTACTTGAACACAAAGCACAGACACAAGGCCCAGGGTGGCACAAGGGGAAGAATCCTATAGATATTCAACTGCCCGTACCATCATCGCTTTTCACTTTCTGGGATTTTCGTCCCCAAAACACAAATCCCACAGGAGAATGCAAGTTGTAAATCATCTGTCCACAAAGTCCATTGCATTTCATCTGTCCACAAAGTCCATTGCATTTCATCTGTCCACAAAGTCCACTGCATTTCATCTGTCCACAAAGTCGCAAAGGACAATGCAAGCTGCATTTCATCTGCCCACAAAGTCCATTGCATTTCATCTGTCCACAAAGTCCCACAGGACAATGCAAGCTGCATTTCATCTGCCCACAAGGTCCATTGCATTTCATCTGTCACACAAGTCCCACAGGACAATGCAAGCTGCATTCCATCTGTCCACCAACGCAAGTTCCACAGGATACTGCAGGCTGCACATTACCTGCCTGACATCTGGGCCAGCAGCCCTGGATCCGTGAAGGGAGCCTCAATGATGAGCTTGCCGCCGTCCGTGAAGAAGGCCTTGATGGTCAGCGGGTCCACCGACTCGGGCAGCGTGTGCTCCCGGCTCATCTCCCGGCTGCTGGACCTGTTGCCCACCTTCTCCTCCCGCCTGGCGCACACCACCACCCGCCGGTCCTGCGTCTTCACCGTCAGCTCCTCAGGCCGGTAGTCCTCGATGTCCACCTCCAGCTTGAACTTGGTCAGGTCCGGGGACACCTCTGGAGAACTCATCCCGCCACTTCCAGCCACTCCGTTCAGGGCGGCGCCGTGGCTGGGACCTGCCGGAGGGTCGGACAGGGAGTGGAAAGGAGGGCTGGAAAACCCTGTCAGCTCCGGGCTGGAACTGTCGTGGTAGGTCTGCGAGGACGGGAAAGCGGACGACGTTTTCTGGGTCTGTTGCGAAGAGGCTGAAGAAGACACGAACCCGGGACCCATGTCGGCCATTACCGGCTGACAGTTAGGCGCTGTAGCGGACAGGGGCTGGAACCCGCTGGACAGGACAGGGTCGGGACGTGGGTAAGATGAAAACGCGGGATCAGGATCGGGTTGCGGGGGTTGATAGGGAGGCAGAACAGGCTCTGAGGGAGGTAGCCCAGGCTCGGGGTTCCCTGGACGGGGGAACGTGGAGGGCGCGGGATCACTGGGCAGAGGCTGGTACGAAGTCTGGTAGCTGCTGGAACTGGAGGAGGAAGAAAAAAGACTGCTGCATAGGAGTAGTGCCGCTGCCTGCGGATGATCCCAAGGAAGCAGGTTTGATGGGCGGGAAGGTGGACGCCTCTTTCAGCAGGGAGTAGGTGGCTGCGGGCAGGGGCGCCTCCACCGTCAGCGTGCCGTCAGGAGCCATGAGGCACTGCAGAGCCAGAGGGTCCAGCTGCTCCGGGATCCGGACCTCTCGGCTGTACTGGCGGCTGACGGAAGTTCCGGCCTGGTCTGCCTGGTGCGTGGCGGACACCGCCACGGTGTGGGCGTCCATCTTGACCGACACCTCCTCCGGGCGGTACTCGCGCACGTCGAACACCACCTGGGCACAGGCACGTCAGGACAGTCAGTGATGGAGGAGGTGTGGGGCACAGGCACGTGAAGACAGTCATCAGTGATGGAGGAGGTGTGGGCACAGGCACGTGAAGACAGTCATCAGTGATGAAGGAGGTGTGGGGCACAGGCACGTGAGGACAGTCAGTCATGATGGAGGAGGTGTGGGGCACAGGCACGTGAGGACAGTCATCAGTGATGGAGGAGGTGTGGGGCACAGGCACGTGAGGACAGTCCGTGATGGAGGAGGTGTGGGGCACAGGCACGTGAGAACATTCAGTGATGGAGGAGGTGTGGGGGTGAGACAGGCACGTGAGGACAGTCCGTGATGGAGGAGGTGTGGGGCACAGGCACGTGAGACAGTCAGTGATGGAGGAGGTGTGGGGCACAGGCACGTGAAGACAGTCATCAGTGATGGAGGAGGTGTGGGGCACAGGCACGTGAGGACAGTCAGTGATGGAGGAGGTGTGGGGGCACAGGCACGTGAAGACAGTCATCAGTGATGGAGGAGGTGTGGGGCACAGGCACGTGAAGACAGTCAGTGATGGAGGAGGTGTGGGGCACAGGCACGTGAGACAGTCATCAGTGATGGAGGGTGTGGGGGGCACAGGCACGTGAGGACAGTCATCAGTGATGGAGGAGGTGTGGGCACAGGCACGTGAGGACAGTCATCAGTGATGGAGGAGGTGTGGGGCACAGGCACGTGAGGACAGTCAGTGATGGAGGAGGTGTGGGGCACAGGCACGTGAAGACAGTCAGTGATGGAGGAGGTGTGGGGCACAGGCACGTGAGGACAGTCAGTGATGGAGGAGGTGTGGGGCACAGGCACACGTGAAGACAGTCAGTGATGATGAGGAGGTGTGGGGCACAGGCACGTGAGGACAGTCAGTGATGGAGGAGGTGTGGGGCACAGGCACGTGAGGACAGTCATCAGTGATGGAGGAGGTGTGGGGCACAGGCACGTGAGGACAGTCATCAGTGATGGAGGAGGTGTGGGGCACAGGCACGTGAGGACAGTCATCAGTGATGGAGGAGGTGTGGGGCACAGGCACGTGAGGACAATCATCAGTGATGGAGGAGGTGTGGGGCACAGGCACGTGAGGACAGTCATCAGTGATGGAGGAGGTGTGGGGCACAGGCACGTGAGGACAGTCAGTGATGGAGGAGGTGTGGGGCACAGGCACGTGAGGACAGTCATCAGTGATGGAGGAGGTGTGGGGCACAGGCACGTGAGGACAGTCAGTGAAGGAGGAGGTGTGGGGCACAGGCACGTGAGGACAGTCATCAGTGATGGAGGAGGTGTGGGCACAGGCACGTGAGGACAGTCAGTGAAGGAGGAGGTGTGGGGCACAGGCACGTGAGGACAGTCAGTGATGGAGGAGGTGTGGGGCACAGGCACGTGAGGACAGTCATCAGTGATGGAGGAGGTGTGGGGCACAGGCACGTGAGGACAGTCAGTGATGGAGGAGGTGTGGGGCACAGGCACGTGAGGACAGTCATCAGTGATGGAGGAGGTGTGGGGCACAGGCACGTGAGGACAGTCAGTGATGGAGGAGGTGTGGGGCACAGGCACGTGAGGACAATCATCAGTGATGGAGGAGGTGTGGGGCACAGGCACGTGAGGACAGTCAGTGATGGAGGAGGTGTGGGGCACAGGCACGTGAGGACAGTCATCAGTGATGGAGGAGTGTGGGGCACAGGCACGTGAGGACAGTCAGTGATGGAGGA
>JADBJO010002015.1:57500-60000 GCA_016801955.1 Conus betulinus | reverse complement strand
TCTCTCTCTCTCTCTCTCTCTCACACACACACACACACACACCCACACACACACACACATACACACACACACACGCGCGCGCACACACACACACACACACACACACACACACACACACACACACACACACACACAGAGTCCTGTTGCCTCCCTCTACCCATCCCCCTCCACCCAACCCCGCTTCCCCCGCTGATCTTCATCCTCCCCTCCCTGCCTTCTCTTCCTCCCTCTTCTCCCACAACCCTCCTCCCCCCCCCTCCCACCACACCTTCCTCCCTCTTCTCTCACAACCTTCCTCCCCCTTCTCCCACAACCTTCCTCTCCCTTCTCCCACAACCCTCCTCCCCCTTCTCCCACAACCCTCCTCCCTCTTCTCCCACAACCTTCCTCCCACAGCCTTCCTCTCCCTTCTCCCACAACCTTCCTCTCCCTTCTCCCACAACCTTCCTCCCTCTTCTCCCACAACCTTCCTCCCACAACCTTCCTCTCCTTCTTCTCCCACAACCTTCCTCTCCCTTCTCCCACAACCTTCCTCTCTCTTCTCCCACAACCTTCCTTCCTCTTCTCCCCCCACAACCTCCTTCCTCTTCTCCCACAACCTTCCTTCCTCTTCTCCCTCAACCTTCCTCCCTCTTCTCCCACAACCCTCCTCCCTCTTCTCCCACAACCTTCATCCCTCTTCTCCCACAACCCTCCTCCCTCTTCTCCCACAACCCTCCTCCCCCTTTTCCCCACAACCCTCCTCCCCCTTTTCTCCCACAACCTGCCTCCCTCTTCTCCCACAACCTGCCTCCCTCTTCTCCCACAACCTTCCTCCCTCTTCTCCCACAATCCTCCTCCCCTCTTTTCCCACAACCCTCCTCCCTCTTCTCCCACAACCCTCCTTCCTCTTCTCCCACACCTTCCTCCCTCTTCTCCCACAACCTTCCTCCCTCTTCTCCCACAATCAATCCTCCTCCCCCTTTTCCCACAAACCCTCCTCCCTCTTCTCCCACAACCCTCCTTCCTCTTCTCCCCACAACCTGCCTCCCTCTCTTCCCCACACCTTCCTCCCTCTTCTCCCCACAATCCTCCTCCCCCTTTTCCCACAACCCTTCTCCCTCTTCTCCCACAACCCTTCTCCCTCTTCTCTCCCCACAACCCTTCTCCCTCTTCTCCCACAACCTGCCTCCCTCTTCTCCCACAACCCTCCCCCTCTTCTCCCGCAACCCTCCTCCCCCTTTCCCCACAACCTTCCTCCCTCTTCTCCCACAACCTTCCTCCCTCTTCTCCCACAACCTTCCTCCCTCCCTCTTCTCCCACAACCCTCCTCCCTCTTCTCCCACAACCTTCCTCCCTCTTCTCCCACAACCCTCCTCCCTCTTCTCCCACAACCCTCCTCCCCCTTTTCCCCACAACCCTCCTCCCTCTTCTCCCACAACCTTCCTCCCTCTTCTCCCACAACCCTCCTCCCTCTTCTCCCACAACCCTCCTCCCCCCCCCTTTTCCCACAACCTTCCTCCCCCTCTTCTCCCCACAACCTCCTTCCTCTTCTCCCACAACCTTCCTCCCTCTTCTCCCGCAAACCTCTTCCCTCTTCTCCCCACAACCTTCCTCCCTCTTCTCCCCACAACCCTCTTCCCTCTTCTCCCACAAACCCTCCTCCCTCTTCTCCCACAACCTTCCTCCCTCTTCTCCCCACAACCCTCCTCCCTCTTCTCCCACAACCTTCCTC
This sequence comes from Conus betulinus, assembly GCA_016801955.1. NCBI lineage: Eukaryota > Metazoa > Mollusca > Gastropoda > Neogastropoda > Conidae > Conus > Conus betulinus. Next base: position 58,286 of record JADBJO010002015.1, on the reverse strand, counting down.
CCTCTTCTCCCACAACCTTCCTCCCTCTTCTCCCACACCTTCCTCCCTCTTCTCCCACAACCTTTCCCCTCTCACACAACCTTTCTCCCAACCTCCCAATACCTTGTTCCAACACAATTCCCATCCCCTTTCAAAAAAATCAGATCCCCAGAAAAAAAAAAAAAAAAAAAAACCCCGAAACAAAACAAAACCGAACAAAACAAGAAAATAAAACAACACAAAACAAACCATAACTAAAAAACAAAACCGAACAAAACAAGAAAACAAAACAACAAAGCAAAACAAAACAAAGCCCAAACCAAACCAATGCGAAACAAAACAAAACAAACCAAAAAGCAAAACAAAACAAAAACAACACAAACCAACAGTAAAACAAAACAAAAACAACAAACTAAACCCAAACCAAACCCAAACCAAACCCACCAAACCCAAACCAAACCCAAACCAAACCCAAACCAAACCAAACCCAACCAAACCAAACCAAACCAAACCAAACCATACCAAACCCAAACCAAACCCAAACCAAACCAAACCAAAAAGCCAAACCAAAGCCAAGCCAACTCACTCTGAAGACAGGGTTCCCTCCTCCTCATCCTTCACCACCATCCCCTGCCAATCATCGGCAGCCGAGGCTCCGGAAGTTGTCGTCGTCGTCTCCAGGAGCCGGCTCTTGGAAGACCCCAACCCCATCCTCTCCCCGGCCCCCAGGGAATCCAGCACATCAGGGGCAGCTTCCCCGGGGCACCCCCGCCGACGAAGACTCCGAGCCGCCCGCGCCGACCTCTC
>JADBJO010002015.1:52500-55000 GCA_016801955.1 Conus betulinus | reverse complement strand
AAAACTACAAAAAAAAAAGAAAAGAAAAAAGAAAAGAAAAAAAAAATGGAAAAAAAATAAAATGGAAAAAAGAAAACAAGAAAAAAAAAGCTAATTCATGGAGCTGCGACAGCGAAAACAACGAGCAGGGTCCCGGCGTGACCTATATTAGCATGATTATGTGCGCATGGTTTATACAGGTGCTTTCTGAGTGTGCTTCCTCTGCAAAGTATTTACCTCCCTTGCGGATGATTATAAAATGAATCCGTGTGTCTTTGGAGTCATGGTGTGTTGTTGTTGTTGTTGTTGTTGTTGTTGTTGTTGTTGTTGTTGTTGTTGTGTTTGCATTTCTTCTTCTTTTCTTCTTCTTCTCTTCTTCTTCTTCTTTCTTCTTCTTTCTTCTTCTTCTTCTCTACTACGTCTACTACTACTACTACTACTACTACTACTACTACTACTCTTCTTCTTCTTCTTCTTCTTCTCGTCTTCTTCTTCTTCTCGTCGTACTACTATTACTACTACTACTACTATCTTCTACTACTACTACTACTACTACTACTATTCTTCTTCTTCTTCTTCTTCTTCTTCTTCTTCTTCTTCTTCTTCTTCTTCTTCTTCTTCTGTCCAGCATGTCCATAATTCAGCGTCAGATGTTTCTTTTCTTTTTTTTTTTTCCTTTTCTGTTCTACTTCTAAATTTGAGCTGGCTGCTACTAAAGACTCTATGATGGAGTTGATGACAGTTGGTAACAATGATGTCTCTATCACACTCGGCAGCACAACACAGCCCTGATATGGCCCTTTGCGGTCGGCTGAGCTATAAGCAGCAACACTATCTTCCCTGCAGAACAACAGTCACTCGAGCAGTGTGCCCACAGTTTTGAGACATAAAGGTAAAGAAAGCCAAGCTTCGTTTTGTGTTTTTAATCAGTTATGCTTTTATTATGTAGTTTTGTGCTTTAATCACTTATGATATGCTTTTACTATGTGGTTTTTGTGTTTTTAATCAGTTATGCTTTTACTATGTGGTTTTTGTGCTTTAATCATCACTTATGCTTTTTACTATGTGGTTTTTGTGTTTTTGAATCAGCTATGCTTTTGGTGTGTGTGTGTGTTTTTTTTTTTTTTGCTTTTGAATCAGTTATGCTTTTACTGTGTGTTTTTTTGTGCTTTTGAATCAGTTATGCTTTTTTACTATGTGGTTTTTTGTGCTTTTAATCAGTCATGCTTTTACTTTTACTATGTGGTTTTTGTGCTTTTAATCAGTTATGCTTTTACTATGTGGTTTTTGTGCTTTTAAATCAGTTATGCTTTTACTATGTGGTTTTTGTGTTTTTAATCAGTTGTACTCTAATTATGAACTCAGCAAAATCATGTGCTGAGAAGGGAATGTCTTTAGAAAGAAAAAAAAAACCAAACAAAACAAGGATGACTTCTATATAAGAGCCTTCAAGTAAAGAGACTTCTTGTCGTCATCATCATCACCCTTATCTTCCATCTCTTCCGTCTCCTCCTCCACCACCATTCTTCTCCTCTTTTTTTCCCCCCCCCCCCCCCCCACGTCTCCCCTCCTTCCCCTCTTCTCCTCCTCCATCTCCTCTTTCTCTTCCTCCCTCTCCCCCCCCTCCATATCTCTCCTTCTCTCTCCTCCTTCTCCCCTTCCTCTTACTCCTTCTCCTTCTCCTCTTCCTCCTCTCCTCCTCTCCTCCTCCTCCTCCCCCCTCCTCCTCTTCCTTCTCCTCTTCCTTCTCCTCCATCTCCTCCTCCATCTCCTCGTCCTCCTCCTCCTTCCTTCTCTTACCCCCCTCCCTCCTCCCCCCCCCCCCCCCCCCCCCCCCCCCCCCCCCCCCCCGTCCCCCGCTCCTCCTCCGTCACCGTCGGGTTCAGGAGGTATCAGACCAAACCCAGACGAACTAGATTTTTTTAAAGGATTATCAGAAGTGACTGCAAGCGGCCGAGTTTTAGGAGCGGTGATTATTTTGGGGAGTGCTGAGAGTTTAGCTGATAAGGTCAGAGGGAAGCCTGCACGTCTCTGTGGGCCAGTTCACAAGGTAGAGCATCACCATGCACGGTAAGGAAGTGGATACCACACATCTTTGACAGCAGAAAAGTGGTGCTGGCAATAATTGCGGAGCGTGTGTGTGTGTGTGTGTGTGTGTGTGTGTGTGTGTGTGTGTGTGTGTGTGTGTGTGTGTTTCTGTGTGTATGTGTGTATGAGTGTGTGCGTGTGTGTGCGCGTGCGTGCGTGAGTGCGTGTGTGCGTGCGTGTGTGAGTGCGTGTGTGCGTGCGTGTGTGTGTGCGTGTGTGCGTGCGTGCGTGCGTGCGTGCGTGTGTGTGTGTGTGTGTGTGTGTGTCCCCTTTTTTTTTGTTCTCTTCAAACATATCCTAGTCAGGCGCCTGTATCTTCAGTGTCACGTGCCAAGTGTCACAGTTTATCCTCCAGATAGCATCTCCATCCAGCCCCACTGAGCCCCAAATCCCCCCTCTCCCCCCTAAACACACATCCCCCCCCCCCCTCCTT
>JADBJO010002015.1:35000-37500 GCA_016801955.1 Conus betulinus | reverse complement strand
CCCCCCACCCCCACCCCCACCCCTCCTTTCCTCTAAGAGAAGAGAGAGAGAGAGAGAGAGAGAGAGAGGAGAGAGAGAGAGAGAGAGAGAGAGAGACGAGAGAGAGAGAGAGAGATGAACGAAAGGGTGGAACGTAGGGGTGAGAGAGTGTATGATCGTAGGGTAAACAGTTCGATATCGAGAGAGAACTAAAATCATTCCAACTCTCTGTCACTCGATTGATTCAAAACGGTATATACTTGCTGCAGCACACGTCATGTCATCTGAACATCCCGGGGTCTGATCGACACCCGAGGTTAACACGTAGAACAGGCATCGGCAAAGCCTTGTCTGCGAGCCCTCTGCACTATTCCTTTCTTTCAAGTTATTCATGTGCTCCATCTGGCTGCAAACTCTGCGCACTGCGTTCTTCGGGGTTTCGAAGATGTGGTGTAACGTATATTAGATTAGATTAGAATGAATACTTATATAGCGCCTATTCTCGGCTAGAGACCAAGCTCTAAGCGCTTTATAATCAACACTCGTTTACACAACCGGTTGCCTACCTAGGTAGCGTCGACTGAAGAGCTGCCAGCTGGCGCTTCATTCAGTCGTTTCCCGTGTCATCCAGTCCATTTCATTCAATATCGTTCTTCTTTCATTCTTTCCATTTTCTTACGCAGGGTGCATGCTATGTGTAACGTGTCATCCATACCAACGGCTATGCTGACCTCTTCCGAAAGATGGTGATGGATTTTACGTGTGTGCAAGATGTTATGCGTGCGTTCATACACGGAATCTCGGTTTATACTCTCATTCGAAGGACTGTATGAGAAATGGAGTCTGAACCAATGCTAACTCCGAGGGAAAAATCCCCCAGTACCGAAACGGCCCGGCGGAGATTCGAACCCGCAACCCCAGGATCACGAGTCCGGCGCTCTACCAACTGAGCTGTTCCGGCCCCCATGGACTAGACTGCACGTAGTTACACCTCGATGAAACTGAAGCTGGTAGGTAGTCATTGTGCCAGATTCCATCTCCTTTCTGATACAGACAGCTACCAAAACGTGCTAATGTAGACGGGGATAATCATCGTTAGTAGAAAGGACACGTCTTCCACATGACCCTGATGCCACCACAACCACATATTCAAATGTGCGCTGAAAATACCAGATTTCTACACTGAACGCCAGGGAGATTCGAACCCACAACTTCTGACTGCCAACACACACAGTGCTGATCCACAGACCCATCCTGGTCCCCAAAATCGTGTAACAGAATCCTCCTTCATCTACCAACCATCGGTATTGCTTACAACGATGACAGCGCTTTAAAAGGCCTCCTTTGGTTAGCGCTGTGATGCCACCAGAGTATCAACATGAACAACGCTTTTAGTATCTGTTATCAGTCAGGTCTTTGTCACAGGATCGACTGCCTCGTTAAAACCCGGCCCGTAGCCAACACAGCAGAATCGGTGTACACCGTCATTAAGCGACACTCAAGAGTCGATTCACAGAGAGATTCCGGTGGTAACATTATAGCTTATGGATGGTTTCAGATCAGCCGATCGACAGAAAGACTCCTGTGTATGTATATAACAAAATGATGTGATGTGTAGCTGGGATTTTTGTTACGGTCGCCGTGTGTTGGAATTCAGTCTGAAGTTCCAATCAGCCTGTCAGCGTATATGTAATACTAGGTTTCTTCTTCTTCTTCTTCTTCTTCTTCTTCTTCTTCTTCTTCTTCTTCTTCTTCTTCTTCACATTCCTCCTTTTTCTTGTTCTTCTTGTTCTCCTCCTCTTCCTCCTCCTCTTCCTCCGCCTCCGCCTCCGCTCCTCCTCCTCCTTTCTTCTTTTCTGTTTCTTCTTCTTCTTCTGTTTCGTCCGTTTCTTTCTTCTTCCTTCTTCTTCTTCTTCTTCTTCTTCTTCTTCTTCTTCTTCTTCTTCTCACATTCCTCCTTTTCTTGTTCTTGTTCTCCTCCTCCTCCTCCTCTCTTCTTCTCTTTCTTGTTTCTTCTTCTTTTGTTCCTTTCTTCTTTCTTCTTCTTTCTTCTTCTGGTTTTCTTCTTTCTTTCTTCTTCTTCTCTTCTTCTTCTTTCTTTGAGCATTACAATTCATTTTCTTCCTCTTTCTTTCTTCTTCTCTTCTTTCCTCTTTTTTTTAATCTTTTGATTTCTTTCCTCTTCTTCTTCTTCTCGTTCTTTTTCTTCTTACCTTCTTAATTTTTGCTGTCTGGTTTCTTTTTTTCTTCGGGGTCTTTTTTTCATTGCCTTTCTTCTTCTTTTTTTTCTCTTCTTTTCTTTTCTTCTCTTCTTCTTCCTTTCTTTCTTTCTTCTTTCTTTCTTCTTCTTTCTTCTTTTTTGCTTGTTTCAATTCTTCTTCTTTTTTCTTGTTCTGTGTGTGTTGTTTTTTGTCTTTCTTGTGTGTGTCCTCCTCTGTCTTTCTGTCTTCTTCTTCTTCTTTCTTGCTCTCTTGTTCTTGTTCTTCTCTTTTGTTTGTGCAGGTGGGGGGTGTTTCTTGTT
>JADBJO010002015.1:17500-22500 GCA_016801955.1 Conus betulinus | reverse complement strand
TTCGCGTGCGTGCGTGCGTGCGTGCATGTGTGTGTGCGCGCGCGCGCGCGCGCGCGTGTGTGTGTGTGTATGTGTGTGTGTGTGTGTGTGTGTGTGTGTGTGTGCGTGGTGTGGCGTGTCCTGTGCGTGCGTGTCTGTGTGTGTGTGTCTGTGTGTGTGTCTGTGTGTGTGCACGTGTGTATGTGCGTTTGTAAGACGTGCACGTGTATATCTATCCCTGTGTGTGCCAGCGCGAGCGACGTTCGTGTGTGTCTATCGGGGAAGTGAACTGCGCACGGCACGGCATGCGCACATGAACAGTGCCGAAATCCTTCATCCCATAGAATTCATTCTCCCAAGACGTGTAGGATAAAGGACCTTCTGCCGGAGAACATAGACATCGTTTTATCACTGGGTTCCTCCCCTCATACCGACAGCTGCTGGGGATAGCATGCGAAGGAAGATACTCCCCCTCCCCCCTCTGTCTTTGAAGGCTGAAAGGGCAGGGAGGTAGGTAGGGGGGGTGACTGAGGGACATCCTGGGGGGATAGGAAGATACATGCTATCTGCTAACTTCTTCCCAGGCGGCAAATCCAGTCCAGATATGTGTGGATGTAGGGTGTAAGTTGCCGGCAGTGGCAGCGACTAATGATGAATGATGTGTGTGTGTGTGTGTGTGTGTGTGTGTGTGTGGTGGTGTGTGTGTGGTGTGTCGCGTGCGGGGCGTGCGTGCGTGCGTGCGTGCGTGCGTGTGTGTGTGTGTGTGTGTGGTGTGTGTGTGGTGTGTGTGTGTGTGTGTGTGTGTGTGTGTGTGTGTGTGTGTGTTTTGTGTGTGTGGTATGTGTGTGCATGTGTGTGTTCATGTGTTTGTCTGTGTCTGTGTCTGTCTGCCTGTCTGTATGTCTCTGTACGTCTGTGTCTGTGTCTGTCTGCCTGCCGGTCTGTGCATGTGGGCTTTGTCTGGTGAGGTTCATGCGTGTGTGTGTGTGTGTGTGTGTGCGTGCGTGCGTGCGTGTGTGCGTGTGCGTGTGTGTGTGTACGTGTGTCTGTGTATCTGTGAGTCTGTTTTGTGTTGTATGTATGTGTGGGTTGAGTGAGACAGTGAGTGAGTGACTGACTGTGTGTGTGTGTGTGTGTGTGTGTGTGTGTGTGTGTGTGTGTGTGTGTTGTGTGTGTGCGCGCGCGCGCGCTTGCGCGCTTGCGCGCCCCGCGTGATTGTGTGTGTCAAAAACACCAGATTCTTATATGTCCTATTCTGCGTATTTTGTCATTCTCAACTAAAACAAGAAAACTCTCAAACTTTGTAGCTTGAAGTCCCTTAAGCTCAGATGTAAGCACGTGAATTCTACAATAGTAGGCCTACTAACCCATCTCTCAGAGTTAAAAGTAAAAAATCTCACGCTGGCTATATACCCAACGAGCGTGGTCGTTGTGGTCGTCATGTGTCTCCGACCTCAATTCTCTGTATGAATAATCCAAACCACATAATGACCCGGTACTGCACACACATCTTGTTGCATTAACCAGCTACTCATTCTCATTGCAATGGTCCCTCATCCTCCCACCACTACCCCCCTCCTTGCCACCCCCCCCCCCCCTCCGAAACCCAGTTTAACTCCTCCCAAGTCTATACCTCCGTCTCTCCATCTCCCGCCCACCCCCCCCCGAAACACTCTCTCAATACTCTCCTCTCTCTCTCTCTCTTCTCCCAACTCCTCCCCCGACTCTCTCTCTCTCTCTCTCTCTCTCTCTCTCCTCTAACTCCCCGACCTCCCTTCTCGAAAAGTTTATTCTCGAAACTCTCCATCCCACCCTCTCTCTCTCTTCTCAATCTCTCTCTCGCCCTCCCCCTCCGCCCACACCCGTCGTCGAAACTCTCTCTCTCTTCTCTCAATCTCTCTCCTCTCTCTCAATCCTCCTCTCTATCTCTCTCTCTCTCTCTATCTCTCTCTCTCTCTCTCTCTCTCTCTCTCTCATCTCCCCGCCCACCCCCGGTCGAAATCTCTCTCTCTCTCAATCTCTCTCCTCTCTCCTCTCTCTCTCTCTCTCTCTCTCGTCTCTCTCTCTCTCTCTCTCTCTCTCTCTCTCTCTCCATCTCTCTCTCCTCACACCACACACACCCACACACACAACACACACACAACACACACACACACACACACACACTCACACACACGCACGCCACGCGCGCGCGCGCACATACACACACCATACACTCACGCACGCGCGCACGTAAATGTATGTGCGCGCGTTGCACACACACACACACCACACACACACACACACACATACACCACGCGCGCGCGCGCAACACACACACACACACACACACACCACACACACACACACACACACACACAACACACACTCAACATAAACTACTCACTCGACAGTCGTCGAGGCTTACTCAAACACACCAGAGAGAAAGAGAAAGAGAGAGAGAGGCAGGTGGGGGGTGGTGGGGGGGGGGTCAAAAGTTCGTCATAACGAAAAATATCTAGGCATCGATAACAGGCCAATATAATATCCCCGCCCTGTGTCGACAAAACATGCACGGTACGGCCAATATTTGAGGGACAGAAATAGGCGATTGTTCGTGGCTTACCAATCACACACTCCAAACGACTTGAATCGAGTGAGCGTGTGTGAATGTGAGCAGAGGACGTGTGTGAGTAGCACCGGCACGGAAAAAGAGAGAGTTTTCTGTAGTGTGTATTTCCAGTCAGAGAGTGTGAGAGAGAGAGGAGAGAGAGGAGAGAGAGAGTCGTGTGTGTGTGTGTGTGTGTGTGTGTGTGTGCGTGCGTGTGTGTGTGTGTGTGTGTGTGTGTGTGTGGTGTGTGTGTGTGTTGTGTGTGTGTGTGTGTGTGCGTGCGTGCGTGCGTGTGTGCGTGTGTGCGTGTGTGGTGTGTGTGTGTGTGTGTGTGAGTAGTCCTTGATGTTGACTCTGTGTGTGTGAGTCTGAGTGAGTGAGTGAGTGAGTGTGTGTGTGTGTGTGTGTGTGTGGTGTGTGTGTAGTGTTAGTGTGTGTGTGGGTGTGTGTGTGTGTGGCGTGATGTGTGAGTGTGTGTGCGTGTGTGTGTTGCGTGTGTGTACATATGTGTGTGAGTAGTGAGTGTGTGTGAGTGTATGTGTGTGTGCATTATGGTGAGTGTGTGTGTGTGTGTGTGTGTGTGTGTGTGTGTGTGTGTGTGTGTGTGTGTGTGCATATATGTATGAGTGTATGTGCGAGTGTGTGAGTGAGTGAATGTGTGTGTGTAATGTGTGTGTGTGTGTGCGTGTGTGTGTGTGCGCGCGCGCGCGCCCTGAGTCATTTCTACTTCTCTCAAAAACGCACATAAGGGTATCATCCCCTCCCCTCCCTCCTCCTATACTGATAATTTTCACTGACCACACATAAAATAAACAGAGACGAGACAGACAATCGGACACACAAACTCTCATGTACACACCAACACACACCACACACACACACAAACACACACACCCACACACACACACACACACACACAACACAGGAAGACAGGCAGACAGACAGAATGACAGGCAGAGGGAGGGAGGGAGGGAGGGAGAGAGGAGGAGCGAGGGATGAGGAGCAGCAGCACCAGAAATGGCAGTGAGCTGACAGTGAGCACAAAATGCCGTAGAGTACCCGCCGTGTGTGCGTAGACACTGACAAACCGGCTGCCTGACAACTCCATAGCGGTAGATACAAAACATGGCCCAACACCAGCTTACCAGTCCTACCCCTATCACACGGTAGACTGACACTGACAAACTACCATACAGTAGTAGACTTACACTGACAAACTACCATACCGGTAGACTGACACTGCAGACAAACTACCATACCGGTAGACTGACACTGACAAACTACCATACCGGTAGACTGACACTGACAAAATACCATACCGGTAGACTGACACTGACAAACTACCTTACCAGTAGACTGACACTGACAAACTACCTTACCAGTAGACTGACACTGACAAACTACCATACCGGTAGACTGGACACTGACAAACTACCATACCGGTAGACTGACTGACACTGACAAACTACCATACCGGTAGACTGACACTGACAAACTACCATACCGGGTAGACTGACACTGACAAACTACCATACCAGTAGACTGACACTGACAAACTACCTTACCAGTAGACTGACACTGACACAAACTACCCATACCAGTAGACTGACACTGACAAACTACCATATCAGTAGACTGACACTGACAAACTACCATACCAGTAGAACTGACACTGACAAACTACCATACCAGTAGACTGACTGACACTGACAAACTGACCTACCATACCAGTAGACTGACACTGACACTGACAAACTGCCATACCAGACAAACTACTGTAGGACTGACACTGACAAACTGACAAACTACCATAACCAGTAGACTGACACCGACAAACTACCATACCAGTAGACTGACACTGACAAACTACCATACCAGTAGACTGACACTGACAAACCGAATGATACAGAAACCGAGTGCTCTTTTTCCATCATGCTGTTAGTACCTGTCCACAAACTACACACACACACACACACACACACACACACACACACACACACACACACACACACACACACACTAATCCACATCTTTTGACCGGCGAGAGCCAGAATTTGGTTTCGCACAAGAACTATGCCAAGCAAAGACACCAGAGCGTAGATTTCTTTTCCCGTAGAGTTTATGAATACTGGAATATTCTTCCCGCTCAAATCAAACTTGTTCAGAATCCCACACAAGTTAAAAACTCTTTGACTCTCACACGGAATGTATTCATTAACAATATCTACACGACTAAGCAGTAGCTAAAAAAAAAAAAAATCGTCTCACGCTTGTCACTCAACGTCACAGTGCAACAGAGTAAGGTAAAGGGTAACGTTGTTTATAGCCCAGCCGACCACTCAGGGCCATATCAGGGCTGTCACCGCGTTGAATGAAGTCAATAGCGAAACATCCTTGTGTTAAAAGACACATTAAGCGGCCACGACCCCTA
>JADBJO010002015.1:10000-12500 GCA_016801955.1 Conus betulinus | reverse complement strand
CTCCAGACTGATGCTTCTTACGGTACCTTTTCGTCTAGCACAAGTGCAGACAAGTGGCATACAGAACAAACAAGGAAACTTCACTGAAATAGAAGTCTCAAGCTCGCCCCATATACCCCGTGCTGACACATTCGCGCAGCAACAAAAAGCAAAAAAAAAAAAAAAAAAAAAAAAAAGATAAATCAGCAAATAAACACAAATAAAGATAAAACTTCCATAGCCTTTTCAGACTGAAGTTTGTCGCTTGATATTTTGCAGTCATGCATCTTAAAATCGTATCTAAAACAGCAGAAATGAAACTTTCCCATTTTTTTTTTTAAAACCACAACAGAAAATTAGTCTGAAAGACATCAAAATTTGTATTAAATTTTGTTTGTTTTGTTTTTTGATAACTGAATAAAAAAATCCAGTGATTTCAACTCTACATATTTCCATCGTAAGGAGCAAAAGTGTGTTGGACTAGGGTGTAAACATTTTGTTGGTTCCATCAGCTCACAGAAAGACTTGGGTAAACTTGTTCGCAGGGAACGTGAGACTCAACCGCGCTGTTCGCCGAAACGTTCCACCCCATCGTTAGAACGAAGCAAACGTTTGAAAGAATTGGACTGAACCCCACGTCCATATCTGTGGTTCATTCCCCTGCTGAGGAGAGGGAAGGGGGTGACGGGGGGGGGGGGGGGGGGGGGGGGGGGGGGGGGGGGGGGGGGGGGGGGGGGGGGAGGGGGGGGGGGGGGGGGGGGGGGGACTCCTTTCGCTTTACCGTTGGTTGGGAAGAGATGAAGGAGGAAGGGCGGGGAAGGGGGGGGAGGGGAGGAGTGGAAAAGTGGAGGGGAGTGGGGAGGGGAGGGGGAGGGGGGGGGGGGGAGGGCGGGGAGGCTGGCATAAATGAGTGTGAATGAGACTATGAGCGAACCACTCTCTCTCTCTCTCTCTCTCTCTCTCTCTCTCTCTCTCTCTCTCTCTCTCTCTCTCTCTCTCTCTCTCTCTCTTCTGCGGCGGGAGAGGGGGGTAAGCTGTAAGGTGGAGCTATTCAGAGCATGGTAAAGGTTTAACAGGGGGGGGGGGGGGGGGGGGAGGATGAAGATAGAAAGGGGGAGGAGGTACAGAGGGGAATGGGGTGGAGGAGGGTAGGAGGATAGAGCCGAGGAGGAGCAGAGGAGTGTGTGTGTGTGTGGTGGGGGAGGGGGGGGATGTCAGCATAAGCCAGTTTCTGTATGTGGGGGGGGGGGGGGGGGGGACGAGAGAGGGATGGAGGTACCTCCTGCTTTTTCAATCCCGGCTCTTTCATCGGCAGTATCAGCGTACAGCCTGAGACCCCAGATAAGTCCAGTCTGCAGGGGTGAATTGGATACTGGTTCTTATCGCGCGCGCGCGCGCGCGCGCGCGCGCGTGTGTGTGTGTGTGTGTGTGTGTGTGTGTGTGTGTGTGTGTGTGTGTGTGTGTGTGTGTGTGAATCTCAACTTCTGCCATAGAACCCTATTCAATGTACTTATTGGAATGTGTTCATTTTTGTACGAAATATGAAATCTCGTCACAAATCGACTCTACATAGCGGACTGATGTTCAATTACTAGCACTGACTGCATGCAGGTAAGGAGCTCATAGTCTACGTATGTTAGTCAGCCGACTGACCACTGGAGAGCATTCGTCTTTGAGTCTCTGACAAAATCCGCAAGATTTCGTACAAGCATAGTCTCAGTCGGTGACAGTATGCAGTTCTCTGAGACTGCTGTGAAGTTCTGTGATGTCTGTTGGTCCCCAGTGCTATTTCTCTGGCACCTCTTCTGCCAGTGCCAGTCAGTCAGCCTGCTGAATGATGTGAATGACTCATGTGAAAAAAAAAAGATGAATATACAAACGTTCAAACAAATAAATGGAAAAAGGATAGAAAAAAAGAGGGGGGGGGGGGGAGTTTCCCTTTCTCCATTTCTACACCACGCAGTATGATCAAAGTGTGTTCTCTCTCAAAAACAGATTCCAGTTTGTGCTGATGCATGTACACACACACGAAGCATTGCACATGTCCCAGTTTTCAAAAGCATAGCCCATCTGATTACACATCCCCCGCCTTTTCAGGGCTGTTACAGAAGAAGAATACGAAGATACACCCGAAGGTGGCAGTTGGGACCTAACAGAAGTACTGTCCTCAAACTAGAAAAAGGCCACATCATGAAACAACTCAGTCCATCAAAATACAAACAAACAAACAAATTCAAACGTACACAGAAAGAGACAAACAACATATACACGGTAACTCAACTATATCTTATGCTTATGAATTAGGCTGTGCCGAGCGAGAGCATCAGAGAAGGATACAAACCATTTAAATTCAGTGCAATAAAAAAAAAAAATACATGAAGGATATGGCAAATGCTGCAGAATGGTCAGCTCTACCGCCGTTTGCCCGATCAACGTGATGGCGACTGCTGGATGCTGACACTGGAAGTGTTGACCAAGCTTTGTGTTGCCATTGGTGGTGGTGGTGGTGGTGGTGGTGGTA
>JADBJO010002014.1:347500-352658 GCA_016801955.1 Conus betulinus | reverse complement strand
GCTCTCCTCACCTGTGTCATCCTCACCTGTATCATCCTCACCAGTGTCATCCTCACCTGCATCAACCTCATCCTCTAACCTCATTACTCAAGCTCTCCTCACCTGTGTCACCTCAGCCTCTAAACTCATCACTGTCACACCCTCACCTGTGTCACCCTCACCTGTGTCATCCTACCTGTGTCACCTCAACCTCTAACCTCATCACAAGCTCTCCTCACCTGGGTCATCATCTGCCGACTCATCATCAGCTGACCCCACAATGAACAGTGTTTCTCCTTCTACAGGGCTTAGCAACTTCCCTCTCACCATTGAATAGTAGAAGCAACCAACACTGTGTTACTGCGCAGAAGATCTGAACCATGTGTAATATATCGAAGTTATTACAAAATACTATCAGAATATGGGGGGAAGAACAGAAGCCTGTGCAAATTTTCAGGAGTGTGCACGTGTGTGTGTGTGTGTGTGTGTGTGTGTGTGTGTGTGTGTGTGTGTGCGTGCATGCATGCATGTGTTTTTGTGTTTGTGTGTGCGTGCATGCATGTGTGCATATGTGCTTGTAAGTCTGTGTGTACGTGCATGTGTGTGTGTGTGCGTGTGTGTGTGTGTGTGTGTGTGTGTGTGTGTGTGTGTGTGTGTGCGCGCCCAATGAAAGCGAATTCACATTGCGTGCATGCATGCGCGCGCATTTGTGCATATGTGCTTATGCACACAAGTGTGCTTCCATGCATACTTGTGTGTGTGTCTTGTGAGTTGATTTTAACGTGGTGACAGCCCTGATATGGCCCTTTGCAGTCAGCTGGGCTATAAGCAACATTACCTTTGTGTGTGCGTGTGCGTGTGTGTGTGTGTGTGTGTGTGATGTGAATGCGAAATCATATGCACATATTATCTGAACTGCTGCTTAAGGTAATGAAAATAAGGGTTTCCTAATAACAAACAACAAGTCAAAAAGTCTGCATGGTTATAAAAAGTGTGAAAAACAAAAGTATATGAACCGCAGTTTGGCCTGAACTCAAAGCAGTGCACAGGTTTTGCAAGCATTACTTTTTGACTCCTTCATCCCAAAGTGAGTCCATGTCATCACAAGCTTCAGTTGCCTGTGGGCATATTTGTGTGGCACTCTTTCATACCGGCGTTTTCAGTGAAAGTACAACTGCTTGCACAACTTCACTACGTAGGACGATCACCATGGACAAGAACTACCCAACCATCCCATTGCATGAAGATGTCGCTGCATAGTTTTGACTGTAAACCTTCAACAAAACTTAAAAAAAAAAACCCTCTTTTTCAGAAGCTGTAATCAGCCAGAATTTTAACGCATCAAACTGATAAAAAAAAGACCAAAATATCTTTTTCTTATACAAGTGCCGTAATAAATATTTAAGTACATTCTAAAAAGACAGGATATTCTAATGCAGTTTTTACTATTCAGATGATGAAATATCAATAAGTAAGTGATTATACACAGCACACAATTACTTAATTAGGTCACATAATACAAGCGTGTCTCGCTGATATAAGCAAAATAAGATCTGATGAGGAAATCCCTGATGAAGATTCAGCTAAATGGAGCTACATGAAAGCTTAACATTAAACACTCGATTATTTTCCTCATCAACTGTTATCACATTAGGGTTATCTCATCAATTTGCCTTCTTGATCCCAATTTAACAAAACACTGCAAGATTTCAAGAAACTCTGAAAATAAAGCATAAAATAAAACAAAGTATCTTTCGTGTGACATCCAAGTCATCCAGTGTAGGTAGAACATGTCTGTGATAAACCATGTGAACTACAGTCCTGGCCATGTGACCAAGTCAGCCAGTGTAGGTCCAGTATGTGAGTATGTCTGTGATAAACCATGTGAACTACAGTCCTGGCCAAGTGACCAAGTCAGCCAGTGTAGGTCCAGTATGTGAGTATGTCTGTGATAAACCATGTGAACTACAGTCCTGGCCAGTGACCAAGTCAGCCAGTGTAGTCCCAATATGTGAGTATGTCTGTGATAAACCATGTGAACTACAGTCCTGGCCCAATATCCAGTGTAGTCCATGTCTGTGATAAACCATGTGAACTACAGTCCTGGCCAAGTGACCAAGTCAGCCCAGTGTAGGTCCAATATGTGAGTATGTCTGTGATAAACCATGTGAACTACAGTCCTGGCCAAGTGACCAAGTCATCCAGTGTAGGTCCACTATGTCTGTGATAAACCATGTGAACTACAGTCCTGGCCAAGTGACCAAGTCAGCCAGTGTAGGTCCACTATGTCTGTGATAAACCATGTGAACTACAGTCCTGGCCAAGTGACCAAGTCAGCCAGTGTAGGTCCAATATGTGAGTATGTCTGTGATAAACCATGTGAACTACAGTCCTGGCCAAGTGACCAAGTCATCCAGTGTAGGTCCACTATGTCTGTGATAAACCATGTGAACTACAGTCCTATCCAAGTGACCAAGTCAGCCAGTGTAGGTCCACTATGTCTGTGATAAACCATGTGAACTACAGTCCTGGCCAAGTGACCAAGTCATCCAGTGTAGGTCCACTATGTCTGTGATAAACCATGTGAACTACAGTCCTGGCCAAGTGACCAAGTCAGCCAGTGTAGGTCCACCACGTCTTTGATAAACCATGTGAACTACAGTCCTGGCCAAGTGACCAAGTCAGCCAGTGTAGGTCCACCATGTCTGTGATAAACCATGTGAACTACAGTCCTGGCCCGCCTGTCCAAGAATGAAGGATGGAAAACCGCCTTGGGAACTGGCTGTTCAAGCCGACCTCCAGCTGGAACTAGACGACTGGTGCACACGCCCTTTTTCAGTGAGGACACTGAGTGCGCACTCCTTTTCCATGTCTCCCACCCACTCTCTGCTCCATCATCCTCTGTTTCCATCACTCCTGTGGTGCGTTTTCATCAAAAAGAAAGTCAAGAAAGGTACGTTGCCCTCTGTTATTTGTTACAAATTCAACAGCTGCGTTAGCAATCTGCCCTGAATATTGTGAAATTCATCTCGCCGAAAATACTGAAAGAACGTAACCCATAGCCCTACATGCATGCCCCAAAGCGCCCATCACATATACATAACAAGAAAGAAGACAACCATTCATGCACTGATCATGATTACTGACAGTGAACATCATGTATTGACAGGACCTGAGCCAGCAAGGCTGAAAGAGACCGTAACAACGCACAGACATCCCCCGATCCCCCTCCTCCTCAACAAAGGCCACAGAGCGGCCCAAGGCCATGCCCTCACCTTCCTTCTTGTCCTCCTTTCACCCCCAGCTGCTCCACTCCCGACGCACGTCCTCCTCCGTGATCTCCTGCTGGTTGTAGATGTCACTGACAAACTCATCCTGGGTGGGGCTGTCGGGAACCTCGTCATCCTTGCCGGCACCTGCCTCCTGCACCGACGAATCTGTCACAACACCATCACCCTGGTGTAAGTCACTCAACATTGATGGAGAAACTAAAACAGACTGTTCCCTTCACACACCCCAAGTCTTTGCTCAAAGCTGTGAAGGAGCCTATCGTCTAAATCATTCTGCAGCTTGAATAAAACTGCTAGGGAAATATTCATGTATCTGCTCAAAAAGACACCCCAAACCTTCACTCAAGTCTGATGAGAAACTCAAGTCTCTACTCCACAGTAACTCCAAATCTTTGCTTGAGACTTTGGAGATACTCATGTACCTGCTCCACAAAATCACTCCATGTCATCCTTCAAAGCTGTTGGAATACTCTCAAAGATCTGATCATCCAACTCATGTTAAATCTGACACCATCAGTTGAGGATATACCCATACATCTATTCAACAACACTGTCCCATATCTTCACACAAGACTTCTCAAATCCCTGCTCAACAAAATCATCCCAAGTCTTCAATCAGCAGGTGTTCAGATTTCTGAGGGAGGGAGGGGGGAAGGAGAGAGAGAGAGAGAGAGAGAGAGAGAGAGAGAGAGAGGGGAGAAACTTCAGACAGGGGGAAATCCCCAAACTTCATTTCATCAAAATAGTGGAAATACCTTTGAGTCTTTGGTGGTACAACAAAAAATCACCTCAGATTTTCACTCAACAGCTGTGGTGGTACTATTCAAGAAAATCGCCCTATGGGAAGAGTAACAAGTGGGAGAAGATGGGACAGGGATAATGTCTTGGGGTGGGGTGGGGTGGGGGGGATGGCGGTGTGTGTGTGTGTGTGTGTGTGTGTGTGTGTGTGTTATGGGCATCCAAAGGTGGGTGCTGAGCAATGGAGGACTGGGGAGTTCCAAACTTTATCATTCCTTATTTTTCTTCTGTAGAATAACACTGCAAATTACCATTCAGACGTTAAAAAAAAAAAGAAGAAAACTTCCCACAATTAATAAAGGCACACAAAAAATGTACCCATACCATGTTTTCATGAAGAAAATTATAATCATGACTTGAGCAAGGCAATATCCAGCGAAATGCCATGTTGTGTATTTGGCATTCAAGACCCAGCCCTTCTCTTCAGGGATTTACAATTCAAAGCAGAGAACAAAACATTTTTCCTGTTCTTGAGTACCAATCAGATCTGTCTGTTGTCTGTGCCTTCTTCAATGATCAATGGAGTTTCGCAAGATTTGTAAAGGCACCTCCCTTTTCTGCTTTTTTTTTTTTTTTTTTTCTTAAATTTTGCACGGTAGAACTCTCTCAGTACCTGACACAAACACAAAAATCTTTCTATAAAAAGTGATATTCTACAACACGATGGTGCACTGATCCAAACAGCCACATCATCACTTGAAACTGGATTGAAGCGCTGAAAGTGTGTGCGCGCGCGCATGCACATGCGTGTGTGAGTGCATGCATGCGTGTGTGAGACTGTGTGTGTGTGCGAGCACGTGCATGTGAGTGTGTGTGTGTGTGTGTGTGTGTGAAAAACGTCAAAGTCAAAATTTTATTTTCAGATGGAACATTCAATTAGCAATATATCTGCTTTTTTTTCACATCAAGCCATCCATTAAAAAAAAAAGAGAAAAATCAGTGAAACGATGAAAAATCACAGAAATTTATGAAAATCAAAAGTAATAAAAAAATAGGAACCAGAGAAGAAATGGATGGGGTTGGGGAGGAGGGGGAGCAGGGAAGGGGGGAGATAGGGAGTGTACATAGTGTACACAGTGTGTGTGTGTGTG
>JADBJO010002014.1:332500-342500 GCA_016801955.1 Conus betulinus | reverse complement strand
TTCTTTTTGACACGCCAGTGTAATGATCAATTATGATTGCCCTAAGGCCAGAAGCTCATGCTAACGTCCTTGTCAACAGTTCACGAAGGTCTACAGCACCCACCTCCTCCATACTCACGATACCAGCTTCAGCCATTAACCCCCTTCAACCAACCATCTAACTCCACTGAACTACCATCGCACTGCCATACCACACAGGACAAAAGACTTTCTGAAGAATACTGATGGATTCAGCCGTCGTGTCTGACGGACGGAGTAGGCAGGCCAGCCATATGCTGGTGTGGGTCCTCAGGTGAGGTTTAAGACCAATTCCTATGTCACATACGAGGGAATGATGACGACCAATTCCTGTGTCACAAATGAGGGAATGATGACAACCAATTCCTGTGTCACATATGTGGGAATGAAGACCAATTCCTGTGTCACATATGAGGGAATGATGACCAATTCCTGTGTCACTTATGAGGGAATGATGACCAATTCCTGTGTCACATACGAGAGAATGATGACTAATTCCTGTGTCACATATGAGGGAATGAAGACCAATTCCTGTGTCACATATGAGAGAATGAAGACCAATTCCTGTGTCACATATGAAGGAATGAAGACCAATTCCTGTGTCACATATGAGGGAATGAAGACCAATTCCTGTGTCACATATGAGGGAATGAAGACCAATTCCTGTGTCACATATGAAGGAATGAAGACCAATTCCTGTATCACATATGAGGGAATGACGACCAATTCCTGTGTCACATATGAGGGAATGAAGACCAATTCCTGTGTCACATATGAAGGAATGAAGACCAATCCTGTGTCACAAAGTCGTCCATAGACGCTACGTGGAACCGAGTCCTGCAAGGATGGGCCCAGTTTTCTCCGATTCCTCTTGGACTGGATGGCGGCTGTTCTGCTGAGCTTGAATGTCCCTGTGCCCCGGATTCACTGTCGTGTCCACTGTGTTCTGTCAGGAGCGACATCTTCCCAGAAATCAGTGTCGACAATCAATCTACCTGAGAAATCACTGACAATGGATATGACCAATTAAATGCTCTCTCTCGCATTCTCCTGTCTGGGATGTAATTCTCCACGGCTACCAAAAACTCCATCTGCAAGCTTTCACAATCACTACAGAATAAAACAGGGATGAAACCTGTCTGACTTTCAACTTCAAGTAGAACGCTGTGTCAAATGAATCACGACAACCCTCAAGGCACTCTGCTGCACTCAGGTTTTCTTCTGTGTTCCACTCAACGTCAGCTGGCTGTTGTGCGTGGGCAGATGACAGATTCTACAGAAAAAAAGGCGATTTCTTTCATCATCAAAAATGGCAGGGTCTGGAAGCATTCTTCGACTTATGAAGTTTCGTTTGTTGTTGGGGTTGTGATCTTACAAAACACGTCCTTCGCTTGTCTGACTGCTAAGAACAGTGCATCAAACAGTTTGTCCTAATTTCACTATTCATGCAAGCAATCTGATTGAACATAGGATACGCAACACACATACACGCAAACGACGTTTTGCCCAATCAAGTTTCTGTCCAATCCTTCATTCTGGGACATACAAGAGTGCATTCCCTTCTAAGAACTCTCAAAACCTCAAGCACTCTCATTCATCTTCTCGTCGTAATCCTGGTGATCTTGGGGTTTGCGGGTTCGAATCTCTGCCAGGCCGTTTAGTACAGGGGGATTTTTCCCTCGGAGCTAACACTGGTTCTGACTCCATTTCCCAAATAGTTCTTCGAATGAGACTATAAACCGAGGTTCCGTGTGTGAACGTACGCATAACATCTTGCACACACGTAAAATCCATCACCAACTTTAAAAAAGAAAAAGCCAGTTTGGCTGTTAGTATGGATGACACGTTACACATACCATGCAACCTGCGTAATTGAAAGAATGGAGGAAGTAAGGAAAAACTGAGTGAACGATAATGACTAAGATGACACGGGAAATGACTGAATGAAGTCCCGACAGGTAGCTCTTCAGTCGGCACTACCCACCCAGGTAGGCAGCCGTTGTGCACATGACAGTGTGGATTGTCAGCGCCTAGAACCTTTGGCAAGGCGCTTTAAAAATGCTATGTTATTATCATTTACTGTTTAAAAAAGAATTTGTGGTGTGATCAGATGACCTCGTTTGTGTTAGATGGGGAAAGTGGCAGTACATGACAAAAAGGATTTCTATATGATCTCTATCTGTATGATCTCTATCTATATTGATCTCTAGCCATGTTTACTTTTTCTGTGTGGAAGATGAATTATTATTCAGTTTAAAAAGATAATTTCTCAATACATTTGTCAGCTTACATGATTCGCCTAACAGTGAAAACCTTCCTGGAAATAGTGCATACGAGGATCGGTGTTCGCCTGTTGTCACACCTCCCTGTCTCTGAGTTAGTATGCAACTGGGAGCTTGTGTGTGAGTATGTGTTGAGAGAGAGAGAGAGAGAGAGAGAGAGAGAGAGAGAGAGAGAAGAAGAGAGTGTTGTGTGCGCGTACTTGCTTGAGTGTGGGTGTCTTACAACCGAAAATTTTTCAATCCTGATTTGGGCTGAAACATGCCAGAAGTGTGGGAGAATACAGACACGAGGGACAGAAGCATGTTGTGACAAAATGTGAGGGGGCGAATGGAGACCAGCCGACACGCAGGGTGGCTGCACCGGGGCCAGCGTGCAGACAGCAGGAGCACAGTCAGCTCTAGCCCACAGCAATCAGCCCTGGCGGAATGACCTGTTATAGACCGGACAGTGACAGTGCTGCGATCTGCTGTGGACTGGCGGCCTTATCGGTCACTTCAACCAACCAACCAACCACCAGCCAACCTACCACTACATTCTTGGCAAACCTCGACCACATAAAAGACGCTCCGCTCTCAAGCTGGGCTTGTTGGACCGAATTGTGTTTTCATGGGGCTGCAGGCGGTGAGGGTTTAAAATGACACCCCCCTCCTGTCAAATCTGGGCCCTGGAGTCTTACAGAGTCTAATCACACACGTCCTCCCCAGTCTATTTTAGATTGATCTCGTCCATCTCCACAGGCACTGACGGACACCATTCCATTCACACAGACACCAGTGAAAGTGTGTCAGTTCATTAAAAACAAACAAAAGTGTCCCTCATCATCAATACAAAATGCAAGAGTTAGCAAGTACGTTCTCTGCAGCCTTCGTCAGTGCCTCCAGGGGATCTCTGTCTGAGAAGGAGGAGGAGGAGGAGGAGGAGTGTATATCTCTAACTCTTGCTTGACAGAAGAAGTTTTCATTGGTATGAAAGCAAAGATGAAACATCTTCTCATTGGCAGACATTTACCACTTGCCCTCTAGTTCAAAGCGATGGCCAAGATGATCTTCAGACCAATGTCAAGAGCTCTCTAGCACACCGAGTTCAGTTCCAGCAGTGCACAGCCAACACTAAGCGCTGTTTGGATGCACGTTTTTAGCGTTGTGGAAAAACCTGGGGCTTACTTGCACCGTTTCAAGGGTCAGGTCCGTGACATCTGGTACCAGATAGATAATACAACTTCTCGCCCAAAGAGGGGCGTCACTGTTGGATATTCAGAGAAAAGCCCACACACCTAAAATACACATCATTTTATGCCTTGCCATTCCAACAAATGTTGAATTTAACTTAAAGGGGGTGAGACGGAAAAGGGCCGAGGACAGTTTTGCAGCCTACCATCACTCTAAAAAGCTTTGCTGTGCTTTACGAGGGAGACGGAACTCGGAACTAGTTCAGTACTGTGTGTAACATGTAATGATTAGTTCAAAACTGAGTGAAAGGACTGGGGATGGATCTGAAAGAGGGATGCGGAGGGGGGTGGATGTCAACGCTGGAACATGAGGTGGAGGGGGGGACAGACAGAGAAGGGGGGGGGGGGTGATTTGGAAGTGTCATTGTCTGAACTTCAGGTATATAAGAGAGAGAGAGAGAGAGAGAGAGAGAGAGAGAGAGAGAGAGAGAGAGAGATTCAACATGGAAACAACTGTAGACATCTCCACAGCTCTGGGCCACACTTTCTGTACGGGGGTAGCCAACCTTGGCCTGGGCCCTCTAACTAGCTCCCCCCACCCCCCCGCCCGCTCTGTTACAGGAGAACGACTGCCAATGACCGAAGCAGGACGCCGTGAACAGCCGGCAGCGAGGCCAGCCCAAAGCCGACCTCCGAAAGGCCGCTGACCCACAACGACCTCCGGCAGCAAAGTCGGTCACCTAATGACTGCCCCTACACAGTTCAAGGACGGACTACAGCCCAGGTAAAAGCTGCCGGGCTGAGGGGCTAGGTGGAGGGGGGTGGAGAACAGGGGCTGGGGACGGACGGAGAAGTGGTGGTGTGGGTGTGTGTGTGTGTGTGTGTGTGGGGGGGGGGGGGGGGGGGGGGGGGGGGGGGTGGGGAGTGTAAGGGCAGAGGGTGGGAGTGTAGGGACAGAGGGTGGGAGTGGGGCGTGGAGACGGAGATGAAGAGCTGTTTAGCTGTTTTGCCATATTTTTCGTAGGTCTGCACAAGAGCAGCATGGTAGAGTCCGGTAGCCTTCCACACCTTCACATCATCCCTCACCCCCAGTTAATTGAAAACGTCTTTACACAACAAAACGCAACTCCTCCCTGCCCCCTCTCCCCCTAGACCAAACCAACATTACAAATGCAGCAAATGTAAAGAAATATCATGAACACCAACTCCGCAAAAAAGTGTTTTATATAAAAAACAAACAAACCAACCAACCAAACCAAATCATAAAATACGTATTTCAAATGTTAAATAAACATCTAGAAGTGGCATGCGTAGGCACGCGCGCGCGCGCGCGCACACACACACACACACACACACACACACACATACACAACACACACACACACACACATGGACAATGGAACTGGTGAGACTGTAAACAAGTAAGCACACAACAATTCAAACGCTCTGTGAGTAATCCACAAAAATCCACCGAGCATCCAGGCGGAATGTAATGACACGTCAGGTAATAACGCGATGTGCAGATCGAACACTGCGCCCCAGATGTGGCTTCCTCACGGAGGGCCGCTCAGAACCCCTGACTCCCCCCCCCCCCCTCCACCCCCCCCCCAGCCCCTCACCCGTTTGGTACCGTTCGTAACAAACCCCACTTTTAAAAACAATTAATTCCATCACCCCCCCCCCCCCCCCACCCCCCCCCCCTCCCTCCAACCCTCCTCTCCCGAACCTTTATCTCGCACGAGACACAAAGGCAGCTTGATGCCAGATTCCAGGAACTACCCCCCCCCCCCCCCTCCCCCCCCTCATGTCTGGGTAATCACAATGGGTCCGGCCAGTTTCTCTGACCTAACGTAACCTGCCAAGGCCCCGTCAGATGCCGGTTTACACTTGCTGTAAAGGTGAACTCACAGACATACACATTTTAACATCGCTGGGTGAACAATTCCTCCCCCCTCTCTCTCACGCACACACAAAAGATAGGTAATACAAACATATTCTGAGAGAAAGTGATGGAGAAGGGTAACTTGGGTGAGTGGGTATCTTGTTAAAAAAAAAAAAGGTAACTTCTCAGAACTGAGATAATAAAGTATTCTTTTTATCTTGTATCTTGGGTAAAGAGCAGGCATATGAGAGAGAGAGAGAGAGAGAGAGAGAGAGAGAGAGAGAGAGGAGGGAGGCGTGCTTGCTTGTGTGTGTGTGCGTGCGTGCGTGCGTGTGTATAAGGTCGTGATATGATTAAAAACAAAAAAAGACGTGGGCTTATGAAGGGGCAGGAGGCGGGCAACGAAGCGAGAGGCGGCGGGGGGGGGGGGGGGGGGGGGGGGGGGGGGGGGGGGGACACAACGGCACCTCAGTAGATGGGCGGAGGTGGAGGGTGTGGGGATGGGATGAGAGAGGGTGGGGGTGGGGAATGTGAAGTGCAGAGGTCGGGGCAACGAGGGTGGGTGGTGGGTGGTGGGGGGGGGGGGGGGGGCTTCACGAGCGACCTTGAGCCGGTACAGCATTAAGGCACAAAGCTGTCAAGCTAGGCAGTGGCCCACATAAACCCACTGTGCAATAATCCTGTCGCCTTTCCGGATTACCTCCGCCAGGCCAAAGCCAGTCCGCTTGGCGCGCGCGTGCACACACACACACACACATACACACACACAGTGCTGGCAGACGGCCGTAAGAACCGAGCTTTGTAGGCAGGTGCACAACAATGGACGTACGTTCTGGCGGCCTTTCTCTTGTCTCTGTTATTTCCTACTTTCCCCGACCTTTCCTTATCACCCCCTCCCCCTTCCCAAACATCCTTTCTTCCTCACTAACTTCTCCTGCCTGGCCTGCTCTTCCTGTTTTTTTTTTTCCTCACTATCTTCTTTTCTTCTCTCCTGCCTTCTCCTTCTCTGCCTTTTCTTACCCCCCCCCCCCTTCCCCCGCCCCCTTTTCCCCCTCCCTTACTTCTTTCTACCCTTTCCAACTTATTTATGAACAAGTAGTGGGAAAAATATCGGAATCTCACGTCACATTACATCCCATCCCCACTATTCGCCGATGTCGGGAGTCCCGTTCGCCCGCACACGTGCCTAACGACTTCCGGGCTTCAGAAGTGTTCAGTTGGCCGGCCGCCCTCCACGGTTAGCGTGTAGACCAGCTTCATCAGCGGGATTCTCTTCAGAGAGCGCACGAGACCTCAAGGCGAAAGCTTGGCCGTGTCTGGAGTTGTGCTGTTCTTCACCTGTCAGCGGAACAGCAATGAGTGAGGCTGTGGGATGCACACGGCAGTTGCTTGACGGTAGCGTCTTTCGCCGGTGAGCTCTGCAGTCATTTTTTTTTTTTTTTTTTTTTTTTTGCATACGCAGGCTGACACTCATGCGGGACACTCCCTGTAGAGACACGCAAGGATTAATCCCATCTACCCAACAAAGGGAGTGGGTTTTGTGTGATATATGATCGTTTTTCATCCCGCCATTAAGGCAGCCATACTCCATCTTTGGAGAAGGTGCATGTCACGTGTCATCCATACCAACGGCCAAACTGGCCTTCCCTTCCGAAAGTTGGTGATGGGATTTTAACTGTGTGCAAGATGTTATGCATGCGTTCATACACGGAACCTCGGTTTATAGTCTCATTCGAAGGACTGTATGGGAAATGGAGTCAGAACCAATGTTAACTCTCTGAGGGAAAAATCCCCCTGCACCGAAATGGCCCGGCCCGGCGGAGATTCGAACCCACAACCCCAAGATACAAGTCTGGCGCTCTACCACTGAGCTATTCTGGCCCCCTCTGCAGTCATGAGATAAGAGGCTGGTACACCCATGGGAACGCTCCCGTGGAGGTGCTGTCGAGTCGCGTCCAGTGGGCCATTACACAATGGCATCTTCCCAGGAGCAGTTATGTCCCTTGACGTCTAAATGGAACGCCCTGTGCATGCCAGCACCCTATGTGAACACTGCGCAGGCTTTCAAGGGTGGTGCAGGGTTGCTCCCAGATGGTTTGTTCGGCAGTTGAGGACTATACTTCTCTGGGTCCACTGCACCTTCGGGTGCATCTTCTTGTGTTCAGTTGGCTGGGCCGCCCTCTACGGTAAGCGTGTAGACCAGCTTCATGTGCGCTCTACACCAAAGTCGGGAGCAACTGTCTGGTCGTACCCTTTGCATGCGAGTGAACCAACGCGTGCACGCGCGCGCGCGCACGCGAGTGTGTGTGTGTGTGTGTGTGTGTGTGTGTGTGTGTGTGTGTGTGTGTGTGTGTGTGTGTGCTCTTAAAACTTCACATTTTGACATTATCAGCTCTTAAGTCTGGTGAACAGCCATCCAATCCGAAACCAAGAGGCAGACACAGATTATAGCAGATGAAGAGGCAGACAGAAATGGCTACAATGTGGGCGATAGAACCCGACAAACCCCCCCCCGCCCCCCCCCCCCCCCCCGCCTCCCCCTCCCCACAGCACTGCTCAGCTGGCTTGATGATGCATGCACACACTGCAGCAGTCGTCAGCAGCACGGCATCGTCTACATGACTAACGCGCCACTGGATCACTCACATCCAGCTGACCACCTCACCAGCGGTGAAGGTGTCCACTGCATCGGCCTTGCCACTCACCGCTGTGGGTATGACGAAAGGAAGGAGGTGTGTGTGTGTGTGTGTGTGTGGGGGGGGGGGGTCGGTGGGGGGGGGAGGGGGTGGGTTCGGTGGGTGGTGGAGAGGGGGTTTTCAGTACCAGTAATTTCCTCTTTCCGCTCACTTCCTTTGATTCGGCCTGTTTTTTTCTCTCTCTCTCTCTCTCTTTTTTTTTTTTTTTTTTTTTTTTTTTTTTTTTTTTTTTACAGTTCACTATATTCACACCGCAAACTGAACTGAACCAGGTAGCCATCGACTGATGGGTGGACAGAGAGCGTCTGAGAGAGAGAGAGAGAGAGAGAGAGAGAGAGAGAGAGAGAGAGAGAGAGAGAGAGAGAGAGAGAGAGAGAGAGAGAGAGAGAGAACGAACGAACGAAACGAACGAAAATGTTTTATTGAACATCGGCCATGGGCCACCAATCAAGTTGAAAAACGGGGGTGGACTGAGGGAAGGGTTGGGGGAGGGCGGGGAGGGGGGGGGGGGGGGGGGGTGTGTGTGAAAGGGACAAGGGGATGAGGAAAGGGGTCGGGACATGAGCCTGCACATTACAAATTCGAAACAAGAAATAAATACAAGATTCGAACCACAAAGAACAACAGCATGAATAAGTATATGATAAACTCCTATTAAACTTCCGATTCGATCAATATTGATGACAGTTAACCTGAATGCATTTGCAGTTATGAGGGAAAAATCATTACCTTACTATCTTTATGTTTCATGTACTATCATTTAAGCAGTCAGGCTCTGTCTCCTTCGAATTGACAGAAATATAAAATGTTGAAAGTGGAAGGGCTCTTTGATACTGATGAGCCTGAAGAAGAGTGGACATTGGTAAATGAAGAAGATTAGATATAAGTGCTGCACGAAAATCTATATACAGTAGGCTGAACCAGAGAGAGAGAGAGAGAGAGAGAGAGAGAGAGAGAGAGAGAGAGAGAGAGAGAGAGAGAGAGAGAAAGGGGGGGGGGGGGGGGGTAATGGCTATTGAACACATCTACCACCGAGGACTCTGGCGGACTGTTGGCGGCGCCTAGGCTTCAGGAGGAGCGACAGGCATAACTGACTGACTGACTGCTAACGGGCACAACATGTTAAAAAGAAGGCTACGACGATGAAAGAAAATGGCGAGAGGAGGGTGGGGTAAAGAGGGCACTGGGAAGAGCGGACAGGGGAAGGGGGGTGGATGGGACACAGGGTAGTGATGGTGGAGGTGATGACAGTGGGGAGAGCAGAGAGGCGGGGATCGAGAGAAGGGTGGAGATGGGGGAGGGAGGGACAGGGGAAGGGGTTGGGGTAAAACAGGTCCTTTGATTCCATACCCCCCCCCCCCCCACACACACCACCTTTTGAAAACTCGGGCTGTTAATGATAGGAACAAACAAGGTCAAGAACCACTGTCATCATCAAGGGGTGTGGTGGGGGTGGGGGTGGGGGAGGAAGAAGTAGGGTGAGTTGCACGGGAGGCAAAACAAGTGGTAGGTACACGAAGCGCCATATGCTTTTAGCTTGCGTTCACTATGTTGTTTCTTTCTTTCTTTCATTTTTGTTTGTTTGTTTGTTTTTTTTTTTCATGAAACCCATTTTCGATCATAATCCCAGCGAGACTGGGCTGTCAAGTTATTATTCCGACACAATGCTTTCTCTCCCCGCACCCACCCACACCTCGCTTCTTCTTTTTTTCCCCCCGAAGTGAAACAGCCATTTCCAATCGCTATCACACACAGCACGATGGGCGTTCCCCCTGGTGCTCCTGATGACCATGCATGTTTTGTTTCTGAGGTGAAACAGCCATTTCCAATCCTATCAGGTGAAACACAGCACGATCACACAGGGCGCGTTCCCCCTGGTGCTCCTGATGACCATGCATGTTTTGTTTCTGAGGTGAAACAGCCATTTCCAATCGCTACCACACAGCACGATGG